>PVJC01001361.1:0-88046 GCA_004026665.1 Murina feae
AAGGGACATGTCTGTCCAATTATATGTCTGAAACACACAGCCCACCCAATAAATATTTTTTCAATGAATTCATATTTAGTAGCCTAAATATAAATTTCAAAAGTCTTATAATAATGCAGAGCCACCAAAATTTACAGAAATTGACTGGATCCTTACCCAGACCAATTTGCTCTGTAGATACAGTCAAGTATATTTGTTTTCTCAAACCACAACAGACTCAGGTAGTAAACTAGAAAGAGAACAAGCAGGGAGGATAAAGAAGGAATGAAATAGGCCAACTCGATTGACAGCTTCATGGAGGGGGAAGATAGAACACCACACATGAAAGAACTAAAAGGCCAGTGTGGTTCAGCTGGTTAGGCATTGTCCAATGCACCTAGAGGTCACCTGTTTGATTCCCAGTCAGGGCACATGCCTGGTTGTGGGCTTGACGCCCCAGTGGGGGGTAGCTGACTGATGTTCCACTCTCACACCAATGTTTCTTTTTCCCTTCTCTTCCCCTTTCTCTAAAAATCAATAATATATATATATATATATATATATATATATATATATATATATATATATATTTTAAAAAGGACACAGCAATGTGGAGCCATTATCAGGGGCAAGATATTCCAGAAGATACCTTTGTAAAACTCCAGAATCCCACAAATGATGATAATTACAAACCTTCAGTTAAAAAAAGTAGGTAAAATGATATTCCATATTTGCTGCCTAAGAAGGCAAGAAAGTACGTATTTTGAAAAATTTTTGTGTAAATTATCTAAAAGCAAGTGTGCAGCATAATAAAAATAATAGTATCAATTATAATGCATTTTAAAGTGTATAAAGCACTTTCCTGTATTTTCTCTCATTTGATTTTCATAAAATCAGAAGAGGGCAAGCTATAGTTGTTAGGAAAATTTACTTATGTGGAGCATCTCATTCTAGGGTGAAGCTGATGAATTAGGTGCTATGGGCAATTTTCTCAATAATATAAGAGTACTTAGATTGATTTTTTCAGAGAATTGTTGAAAAGATATTTGATTATGATTTCAAAAAGTTTTAAAATCTAACATTCTTTTCAATAATAATTTACTGAGAGTTAGACATTATATTTAAATTGGGTTATCTAAATCTTACAATGTTGGTGCATAAATAATATAGAATAGATCTTATAAATATGCAGCAGATGCAAATTTTATTATTTATAATATTTTAAAGGTAGATGTGTCCTGAACATTAACTTACAATTTTACATTATTTATGCCACTGTATTTAGACAGTGCTCTTTTTAGAATGCTGAATTTTACAAAAAACAGACACACATAGATTCTCAAAAACATGCATACTTTAAGGTGTATCAGGAGTGCAAGAATGTATTTTAAATTTTCAAATGTACCTAGTATTCAGAATTTCAAATTTTTCTATTATCTACAATTTCAAATTCAGAATTGCATGTGAAAAGGACAAAGTATGTCAGAGATGATAAGGAGACCTTGTTGACAGACAAAAGACAGTCTCAGGAATGTTGTTTAGTCAACAGTGGCTGTTGCTTCCCAATATAAAGCCATCTTTATGTAAAATGTTCATTTTACAATCCTTCTACAGGAAATTAAAAATCAAATATATGCAGAAACATAATTAAAGGATTAATGAACAAAGCTGGTTCACAAAGGGAGAAAATTCTGGGAGGGAAAAGCATATATTGCAAAATGACCTCCACAATAAGTCTAGAGAACATCCATCACCATACATAGCTGCTTATTAGATTTCCTAGGCCCACAGAGTTGGAAGACCCAATGTTGACTCTGGCTACTCTCTCCAATGACAAACATAATTGTATGAAAAATGGTACTTTAAAACTGAAGATGGGATTAGTGATGTCTTCACGAGAATGTATTGCTGAATAAGAAATAAAGTACACCTTAATGTAGATATTAATTTCTTTGAAGAGAATGGTCTAAAGGATTAAATGTTTTATCATACACACTAGAGGCCCGGTGCATGGATTTGTGCACCGGTGGAGTCCCTCGGCCTGGCCTGCACCCTCGTGCAATCCAGGACCCCTCAGGGATGTTGGAGAGCTGGTTTTGGCTCGATCCCTGCAGGCCAGGCTGAGGGACCCTCCTGATGCATGAATTCGTGCACCAGGCCTCTAACACGCATATAAGATCTTTGGTTAATCTCTTCCTGCCCTCCTCCCTCCTCCCTTCCCTCTGAGATTCATAGTCTATTCATGTTTCCATGCCAGTGATTTCCACTCTTGAGTTGAGCACCTGCCCCTTGGTGGCCAGTGTGTGTCATAGCTACTGTCTGATCAGCTGGTTGGCTGGTCAGCTGGTCAGTCAGTCACTTAGGCTTTTATATATATAGATAGAGAACACACAAGACCAATTTTTAAAGGAAAATGCTACTTATATACTAAGACACTGCCTATGTGATTTCAAAGTACTTATGATCTTTGGATAAAGTAACTGTGCCTGTCCTCTACCTGGAATGAGCTATGTTTACTTGGCAAGCTCTACTAAGTCTTAAAGATTTAGTTTATTCATCTATCTTTGAGGGATTTTTTTCTTTTCTTACAATTCCATGCAGAGGTCTTTATGAATCATTGCTGTGCCTTAATAAACATTTTCTTATTATCTGAGCCACACAGTATTTATCTTATTTGTTCACACATCTCCCCCTCTGACTATCATATCCTTGTGGGAAGGGACAATGTCAGATTCATTTTTTATTGTATTCTCAGCATCAAGTTCAGTGCCTACTACAAGCATAGTGACTCAGTAAATATGTATAAAATAAGTGAATGTGACCTAAACACCGCACATATTAAATCAGTTCCATTCTTCTACCCAGATAAATATAATAAATAAATTAAATGAGTTTAGGCAGAGACATATATTTATGGGTATCTTAGGACTACAAAGGAACATAGAGAAGAAAAGGATAATGCAATACTACAATTCATAGACTAAAATAAAAGTAGTTCCTCAAGTTTGTCTCAATTATCTGTGCCCTCAGAAAGTTTTTTTAGATTTTATAGACTTAGTGTATGTTCTTTTTCAATCACTCTCTCATAAGCAAGGCAATCAACTGAGAAATTTCTTGAATCTATGCCTGGTTAGGGAAACTCATGAGAACCCAAAGAATCTGATTCATAAAATGGTTTGGTATCATTCATGGAATGCATAGTCTAATCACTACATGCTGTTATTTTTAAAATTGGCACTGATTATTTCAGAAGGAAGCACATCAACATTATTATAGTAAAACTAGAGTGAAATTATGGATTTTTCTTCTTGGAATGTTTTTTTTTTTTTTTTTGCTTTTCTGAGGGGGTTTAACATATACATACAGATTTTTAACATATCTTGAATTATGAAAACACAAGAAAAATATTTTTATTATAAACCTGAGTAGCGTACCTTACTATATCATATATTTTAGAAATCTGAGATATATGTCAAGATATGAAGTTATTCTTTCATTTGTTTATGTGATAAATATTTCCTTGAGTATTAATTATAAGGCATTGTGTGGGCACTTTGGAAAAGACAAGATTTTTCTACATATGAACAATTTAGAAATGTAACTAACAAACTAAAATGGTTAGGAAAAAGATGCTTAGCATGCAGTATTCTCTTTTGACAGTTTTTAAGGTATTTTATAAGCTGAAGTCACCATTAAGGGCAGCAGTGTGCAATAATTCTTCTAGCTCTGTGAACATATGATAACCTGAATCAAAGATGGACATCCTTCCTCCCCCTTCAGAAATCAATATTATATTAAATAACATTTAGTCATCACATTTATTTACCAAACATGGAAAAAAATCTATAAATTTTTGCAGGAAATGTTATGAGAAAAATGAGCCAATTTTTTTTTTAAATTGAGGTATAATTGATAGACAAGATCATATTAGTTTCAGGTGTATCATATAAGATTCAATATTTGTATATATTGAGAAATGATCACCACAATAAGTCTAGAGAACTTCCGTCACCATACATTGTTACAGATTTTTTTTTCATGTGATGAGAACTTTTAGCCCTTACTCTCTTAGCAACTTTCTAATATGCATTCCAGTATTACTAATTACAGTCACCATGCTGTACATTACATCCCATGACTTACTTATTTTGTAACTGGAAGTTCATACCTTTTGACTAAGGAGCTAATTCTTAAGATAGTCTCTTTCATTGTCATGCTTTCAAATCCAACTTTTACAATTAATATGGCCAACAAATGCTTGGACCCTACAAACAGAACACTTAACAGCAAGAGCAAATGGTCAAATGCTCACCATCTGCTCATCAATCAATCAGGCCCAACTTAACAAAACAACCAAAATATGGTGATAGAACAATTGGACCAATATACTGTTACCAAATGACACGGAAGGACTTTTACCAGCAATGCATGGAGAACGTTTAAGCAGACTGTGTTCCTTTTATTTTTTCCCCTCCTGTACTCTGCCACAGTTAAGTAATATTTGTCTGGTAGGGCTCAAACTTATTTGCAATGAGAATGTACGCAGTGAGGAATGAGGGAGGGTTAAGGAAGCACAATCTTGTTGTTTTTAACTCCTTTGACCAGAATTTGGTGAATAACTAGGGTGGCCATATAATTTATTGTTGAAAGTCAGTGCTTTTCAAGTGGAGGCAGGGTAATTATGACAGACAATTGATGTAAACTGGAACTATTCCAAGCAAACTGAGTTGTATGATTAATCTGTGAACAATTAGCCACAACTAGGCAATTTTAAATGAGTTAAGACAGAACCGTGACATTGGTGGTTGTATATAAGCTGTGTAAGAAAAAAAATTGTTAATGTTTGAACCACATAGTTGGTTATCTAGTTTTTTAAAATTATGTCATCGACTCAAAACAACTCGTTCCACTGTATCTTTTATGGTATCAATGACATACATTTACATACTTTCCCTCCAAAGAATAGTTCAGGATTCTTCACCCTTATTTTTCTAAAAGCTCTTAGCATACAAAACTTGTATAGGAACACAAATATCTGGGCAACCAAACTCCTCTTATGATTAATAAGCAAGATGCATAAGGGTGAAGCCAAAAGGGGAGACCATTAGGAGGTAAGGACCCTGGAATATTGTTCTGACTTTATGCTACTATCAGGTAGGACTTACCTTCACTCTGATTTAAGTTTTTAATTGCTACAAAGGTGATAGTAACACTTCTTAGTTTCCTTGGTAGAGCTTATAAAAATACTTTTAGCACTTAAAATGTTTAAGTTTAAATATTTTATTTTTAAAACCTCTTAATGATTTTTTTTAAAAAGGAAAAAAAAAGGCAAAAAGAGTCTGAGAAGACAGAATTAAACAATGTTTAAAATACTACAAAGGGAAATATGTTTAAATAAAATGGAAGGAAAGTAGATCTTTCTGACCAGGAAACCTTCAGTGCTTTTGCTAACACTTTCAGCAAATGTTTCTTGAATCTTGTCATTTCACTCTGACACGTCATTGTTGTTGTTTATCTATGAGGCTGTATGCGTTGTAGGATGCAAGTGTGTTTTATCTGTTATTAAATTGTACGATGTCTGAAGCAAAGTAGATACTTAATAAATATTTTAACCAAATGTATTAATGTTGACGACAAATTTAGAGAAGCAGAATAAGACATCTTTCTTTGAATAATAATTCTCTGCACTATGTCTTTACCAGATTCTATTTTCTTTTGAATGTTATGTTTGAGCTTTTTCAAAGATTTCTTTCCACTAAAACCCAGAAAAGGAAGCCTGTAAGAACTACTGATGGTTCTATGAGCCTTCACCATAGGATACTTCTCTATTGTGACACAGGAAGAACTAGTTTGGAAACGGAATGTGGCTCAGTGCAAATAATCTATTTACCTTTAGAGGTGTCAGCTCAGTTGGTAAGAGGACAGCACTAATAAAGAGTTTTATTAGCTTTACCCAGAGAAAAACTGCCCTAGGATCACAGATTCCACCTCCAAGCTTGGTGAGTTCTCTTGGGTCATAAAGAGAGTGCAGATTACTCAGTACAACCTACTAACAGATTGAAAAACAAGCAGCTGATGGTAGATCTAATGCCCAAAAGACAGCCCACTATTACTTTGCGGTTATAAAACAAATTGAACCCATCAAACATGTGTAAACTTGAGAAGCATATTTTTTGTCATCTGTTCCCATTAGATCACAGCTCTAAAATGAGCATATTAATGAAAGAAACTTTATTATTTTATTTTATTTCAATATTTTTTATTGATTTCAGAGAGGAAGAGAGAGGGAGAGATAGAAACATCTATGAGAAGGAATAGCCTGCAGCCAGGTATGTGCCCTGGCTGGAAATCGAACTGTGACCTCTTGGTTCAAAGCTCGACACTTACCCACTGAGCCACACTGGCTGGGCAGTGAAACCACATTTCTAGATGGCCCAGGCTGGGTAGCTCAGTTGGTTAGAGCATTGTCCCCACACATCAAGGTTGCAGGCTTGATTCCCTCTCAAGGCACATGTAAGAATTAACCAATGGCCCTAGCTGGTTTGGCTCACTGGGTAGAGCATCAGCCTGCAGACTCAAGGGTCCCAGGTTTGATTCCGGTTGAGGTCATGTCCTCTGATTGCAGGCACATCTCCAGTAGGGGGTGTGTAGGAGGCAGCTGATTGATGCTTCTCTCGCACCGATGTTTCTAACTCTCTGATCCTCTCCCTTCCTCTCTGTAAAAAATCAATAAAATATATTTTTAAAAAAGAATTAACCAATGAATGCATAAATAAGTGGAACAACAAATACCTTTCTCTCTCACTCTCTTACTTCAAAAATCAATAAACTAAAAAACAAACAAACAAAAAAAACACAAACTCTTAGACTATACCTAAGTCAGTATTAGAATCTCTGCTTGGGAAGAAGAAAATATGGCTATGTGGTATCGGTAATAGATTGTTAAAAGGGCAAAAATCAATCTGAAAATCATCAGTAGGGATCACATTAGGCACTTGCAGAGTGGTGGATTATGAAAATATTTATGTATTGAAATAATGGTTTTCTTTGCAAAAATGTGCTTTCCCACACACAAACAGCATTTCATTGTATGTGAACCTCTGTTTTTCCAATAAACATTAATTCATGGCTCACTATCTAAATTAATGTCAGAGAAAGAAAGTAATTTAGAAATACTTTGATACATTCTGTGAAATTCGGTATGAGATCTGATTAGAATGGGATAAACCTGACAATTCACTAAAAAAAAAAGTGCACTAAAGAAAAGGGAAAGGTAAGGTGACAAGTAACATCCATTTACATGCTGTATGGTAGTCATGAAATGATACTATTAAGAGCCCTTCCATACATGGCAATGTTCTAGTGTCATAGATGTTGCACATCTTGTGATCAATCCATTTTTTAAATGAATGTGCTCCCTGGGAAGGTTGATAAAAGAAATCGATTACTACTTTGATTGGGTTCTCAGATAAGAAGAGAATCCAGATCTTAAAAGTAAAAACCTAGACAAGTTAAACAAACAAACTCTATACTGAATTCTTTTGGGCAATAGTTCCCTTCTAGGTTCAAAGTTTATTTCTCTCATTTCCCCTGGCCTGCCCTTTTGGGGACAGGTGCAACAAATATCCATCTCTGCCTTCTTCAACTTGTAAATAATAGGCATGCTAAAAAGCAAGTTGCACAATGGAAGCAAGCATTGAAACACAGACAACGTTCATCCAAATAAACAATAAGACATGATGCTACATCAATGAATATACTATGTGATAGATGATAAATCATATGGCAGTGAGCCTGTTAGACATGAACAGAGCAAGGACGATGGGCCAGGTACTGAAACTCACCAGGGTGGCAAGCCCCAGATGCCTAGCAAGGTGCAAAACCAGGAAAACAAGAACCTCACCCCCAGGGTAATCTTATCCGCCCCTAACATATCACTGGTCATGCGGTTTGGACCTCTGATCTATCTTATCTCTGGTCAGGTGGTTTAGAACCCCTGACCTTTTTCTCCCTAAAGATAACATCGAGGCCTCAGTTGTATCTCAGCTCCCAGAAAAGCAGCAAAACCAGACAAGTGACATCATGGCTGCCTCAGGAGCAACTGCATTGACTAATGACCCCCTGCCTTGGCATCGACCACTCATGCAGACCACGACCCTGAAAGAGCACACCTGGACTAACTAATAAATATTCTATTAAGACCCTCCGTTAAGATTTCCACCTGCAAGGGATAGAGAGAAATACGCAAAGGAAAAAGGACCCAAGGTACCCTCTCCCTCCAAGGAGCATGCCCATGTCGTTTCCCGTAAGGCATGTTTCCCCTAACCTCTAAAGGACCCCACGAGACCTGCAACCAGGGGAGCAATGAGCAGCAGCGGCTTATCTTGGGCTAACCTCCTGAATGACTTCCTGGTGAGCTAAAATAGCCCAGCCATTGTCTCTCTCAACTGGCCCACTCCTCGCTTGGAGTGTATCTTTAATAAATCCCACTTTGCTTTCACTTTTGTTGACCTTAAAATCTTTTCAGAGTCAACAAGAAGAACGGAGGTCCCAGCTGGTAACCCCAATTGGTAACAAGACTATCAAGAAAATTCTAGGAGCAGATAGGCCTTTTGACTTGCCATTCTTTCTGTTTTTATTCTTTATAAATGACCTATCTTTATAACAGTGAAATAAGAACACACACACTACACACACACACTCCTCCCAGTTGACTCTGTTCCTCCTGGAAGGAGAAGGGAGAGTTGGAGACCCAGGGGCTTGGTAGGAATGGAGTAGAAGTGCTACTTCTCTTAGGCTGTTTTAACCATGAAGGAATTCCTTTAGCTGATGAGGCTTACCAAATCTCAGGCTGTGCCAGAAAACAAAAGTGGCTCATTCAGAGCCTTGAATTGAGGTCTCTCCCTGATAAAAACTGCATGGCTCTCAGAACAATTTAAACACTGAAGGTACAGAGCAAACTGCTGCTCTTTAGTACCCATTGGTGAAGAAGATTCAGAGGTTAAGATACCAAGATATTTCTCAGAGATAATAATGAAAATATTATTTGCCAACTGTGGTTGAAAGCCAAATATCTGGCACACAGAATCTTACTCTAAAAGTAATTTTTAGAGGTATAACTATGCCTGGTATAAAGGTGATCCTCAAGAAAATTAAAGACCTTGCCAAGCTCAGTTGGTGTGGCTCAGCCATTGAGCATTGACCTATGGACCACAGGAGGTCACAGTTCATATCCTGGTCAGGGCACATGTCCAGGTTGCGGGCCCAATCCCCAGAATGGAGCATGCAGGAGGCAGCTGATCAATGATTCTCTCTCATCATTGATGTTTCTCTCTCTCTCTCTCTCTCTCTCTCTCTCTCTCTCTCTCTCTCTCTCTCTCTCTTTCTCTCTCTCTCCCCCCCTTCCACTCTAAAATCCATAAAAAATATATATTTTTTAAATAATAAAAAAGACCTTGCCACAATTGCAGAGCTAGATAGAGATAGCCAGTGAGTTGAATCTTGGTCCATACAAATTCAGAATCTGAGCCAGACAGAACTAGGTTTGAATTCTATCTCTTACTAGCAGTGTAAACATAGGCAGATTTCTTAACTTCAGTGAAGTAAGCCTCCATATTTATATCTAAAATGAAAATAATGCTTACCTGACAGGAAGCCCAAAGGTTAAATATTTGAGGCAGGATATGTTCAAGTGTTGAGCATAGGGCGTCTTCCCTCTGTGGACCTGCCTCGAACAAGCAGTAAGTCAGTCAAGGCCCCGAACTTGCTGCTGCTACAGACACACCATCCATAAGCCTCTATCCTCCCACACAGCACTGGAGATGCAGTGGGTGAGCGAAGACAATGACTTATTATAGGCTGCCTGTAAACATTTGCCCCAATATGTGGAACAGATAAAAAGGGGACACTCTGTTTGAAGGGCTGTGGGTGTGTGTAAGGAGGACACAGGTGCACCCACTCAGTTTCCCAGCTGCCTCGGGCCGTCTGGACTGACTCCTTTGAACCCGGGACTCTGAAAACAGTCATTAGGCGAGATAATATCAGGTGGACTTTCAAACATAAAATCCTGGTTTCTACTGTAGGTGCGCAGATATCTGTAACAAAAGGCACAAATATGATAACAACCATAATGTATACGTGCATTCACAAAGAGAGAGATCACGCTTGCCTTTCCATGGAAGAGGAAAGAAGAGGGTCAGTGATGGCATCACAAAGAAGGTGGCCTTTCATGAAAATGGGTAGGATTTGAAGCAGCTGAGATCACCATTGAAGAGATAGGAGAGGAATGAAATGCATGTTAATAGAACTCTATCAGGAGGAAAGGAAGATTATGAAAAGGAAGACAAAGAAAGGAAAAAATACAAAGCATTTGGCGATGTGTGGGTAACTGAGTAACTGGGGCTGCGAGTACATGTGTATAGGAGGTAGGAGAGATAGGTCTGGATGGGCCAAGGGCTGTGCTAAGAACATGGGTTTTGTAGTCAGGCAGCTCTGGGGGGCGGGGTGGGAGGTTGAGCTCTTGTTCTGACACTAGTTGTATGAACAGGGTCAATCGACATAACATCTATGAGCAACATGGAAATAATAATAATAAAGCCGAGTAACATTTATTGAGTGGCTATTCTGTGCCAGGCACGTTTCTAAGCATTTGCAAGCTGTTTACACAGTTAGTCTTCATAACAACCCAGTGAGACAGATACCATCATTGCCACAAGTTTGCAGATGAGGAGACGAAGACAAGAGAGGTTAACAAAGCTGTCACGCAAGTCACTTGTCACACGGTTGATAAGGGGGATTGGAATCCAGGCATTCCGGTTGGGAAATCCTCTTATTAATTCAACCCTGTGCCTCATAGAGCAAGATGAGAATTAAGTGAGATAACACCCATAATACGCATAGTGATGGGGTTCAGGACATGCTATCCCGAATGAAGGCACCTTGGCATATGGAATATTTTAAGCCCAAAGAGTCTGAGAAAACAGCAGATGCAGGTCAGCATCCTTCCCTCCCAGCCCTCTTCTTTTCTCCTGACAGAGGCCATAAAACCCTTCTATGAGAGATGCTTTCCCTATGCCCAGAGGAAAGAAGCATCCTGATCTTGGGAGAAAAATTGATGCCAAGAAGAATCCTGCACACAGGTATTGTGAAATATATCTCCCCCGCCTCCCCACGCCCCATACACACCCTTCACCAAACCTTCCGCATTCTCCTTGACTATCATATTTTTCCCATGGCTGCCTACATTCATCAAACCCAGAAGAAATAGAGTCAGGTCTAACTGTTTCTTTAGGTTTTCACTTCCTTGTGCAGTCTCCCATGTCACATATACTTTGTATTAAATAAATGTATATTTTCCTATTGTTAAACTGTATTTTTCAGAACCAGTAAGCAACCCTAAGAAGGTCCAGGAAAACTTTTTCATCCCCTCTAGTAGCAAAATATCAGGCATGGACTAAGGATTCAATTGGGTAAACTTCATGCAGAAAAGCAGAAAAAAATGAGGTAGAGAAAGACTTTGAAGCCAAGTCATCTGAAAGTTCTTGAATCCCACACTTAGGGAGTAGGTTTGACATTTGCCAGTTGGCAAATTTTAATTACATGTGGGATTGCAACAGGCTTGAGTTGTGATTTAGAAAGATTCGTCTTGTAGGGTAGATCAGTTTAAAAAGAGAGAGAATGAGTTAGAGGCCAATTAGACTTTTGTTGTAATAGTCACCAAACGGGCCGGGACAAAGGTGGTGGCAGTGGAGATGGAAAGGAGGAAAGATGTAAGAGCATTGCAGACACTAAGATGAAAGGCAAAGCTAACAAAAGATGACTCAGGTTTCGAGGCTGGGTGACCTGGAGAAGGCTGCTGATGCCATTAATAGAAATCACTGGGAGAAGCTAGGCCTTGAGGGGAAAGATGATGAATGCTTTTTTTCACAGATTGAGTTTGAGATGATGACAAATAATTTAGGCAATCAGCTTTGCAGAAACTCAGCTCCATACAACAACTACACAATAATATCTATCCTTTTTTTTTCTCAGAACATCCTTTTGATTGAATATTTTGAGCACATACCCATTATATATGCAAACATATATACATATATATTTATAAAGTGTTTGTATGTATTTCTATACATTATAAAATATGCAATAGAAAATAGTCAATAGAAATAAAAATTCTATTTTTTTCCTATTCTCCAGTAGATGTTTCTGAGTACCCTCTGACACATGGACCCCAGTGCGAAGGTGATTGCAATATTTTAGGTCCCTATCCAGTGCTGGGAAGGAGCTTAAATGCATTGTATTAAACAGAATGACCTTCTATTGCTGCTTCTCCTGTGAATGAAAATATTCCCTTTTCAAGATCTCTTCACAGGGCACATGGGAGAAAAAGGACTAAAGATTTCATTGTCCAACAAACTCTTATTTGTGTACACAAAAGCCTGTGTATAGGATGTTCAATGTAGAATTGTGGATAAAAGTGTAAAACAATCTTAAGGTCCAACAGGAGTGGGGAGAGAATATAAATTATAATTATAAAGTATAATACAAATAATCCTATGTAATAAAAGCCTTATATAAAAATTGTCCCCTCAACTGGGAGTTCGACCAAGACTTGGACCATTCCCTAGGATGTGAGCTGAGCACGAGGGGGCGGCATGGAACATGGTGGGCCGTTGGGATGCAGTGCTGGCAGCAGGCGGCAGTGGAAGCGCTGTGGGACTTGAGGGGCCCTAATGAGAGCAGGACCACAGTGGGATAGTGGAGCAGATGAGCAGGTGGCACCAGGCCAAGGCGTGTGCAAATGGGGCTCTATCGCCCCACTGATTGTCCCACAGATGACGACCAGTGGCAGTGGTGAGGAGCAGGGCTGCTCCCTGGCACTGAGGGACTGGGCAGGGGGCCCCAGCCCTGATCAATCACTCCACAGGCGGGATGGTGGAGTAGGTGAGAAGGCAGTGCCAGGCCACAGCAGGGTGCCAGGCAGGGCTGCGGGGCTTCAAGGCCGAGTCCTCGAGCTAGGGCCCAATCCCCACAGTCCACCCTGAGGGATCTCACCCATGCATGAATTTGTGTATCGAGCCTCTAGTAAATTATAATACATCATTCTGTGTAATAAAGAATTAAGTTAAATTTACATGTACATGTAGGACTCTCCATGACATATTTTTAGTAAAAATTAATTTGCAAGAGAGACAATGTCTTGATAAGGAATACCTCATGACCTATGAAATATTTTGAATATGAATATTATTATATTATATTATATTATATTATATTATATTATATTATATTATATTATACATATATGTATACTAGGGGCCTGGTGCACAAAAATTTGTGCATTTGGGGGGTCCCTCAGCCCAGCCTATGCCCTCTCGCAGTCTGGGACCCCCAACGGATGTCCACCTGCTGTTGTGCCTGGCCAGCCTGGGTGAGGGCTGATGGCTGTTTATAGGCTGGATAAGCCCCCCAGTGTGGACCCTCACTCCATTGGGGTATGGCCAGTGTGGGTGATGGGTTGAGGACTGTTTTCAGGCTGCCCACAGCTCCCATTGACCCAAGGTCCCAGTGAGGCTGGCTGGAAGCAGGTTTCTGGGGTTTATTTATCTTCTCTAATTGAAACACTGTTGCTTTGACCTGAGGCCTAGGCAGGTAAGGAAGCCTCCTGTTTGTTTCAGCTCTGTGGCTTCTATAATTGAAACATTGTTACCATGAGCAGAGGTTCAGCCAGCCTAGGCAAGCAGTTGTAATGGAAGCCTGCTGTTTACTCTAGCTTTGTGGCTGCCGGCCGCCATCTTGGCTGGGTTAATTTGCATACAGCTGCTCTGATTGGCTGGTGAGCGTGGCTTGGCTGGTGGGCGTGGCTTATGCATCCCAGAGAGATGGTTAATTTGCATATTACTTTTTTATTAGATTAGATATATTTGACATTGAATTTAAATTAGGCTCTAGATCAACTACCAATTTATAGGAATTACAGAAAATGAAGGAATATGTTAGATAACATCAAGGGAATGCAATCAATGAAATCCAAACTGACAATATCTGTTTAAGACAAATGATCAAATGACTTGGTTTACTCAACAAATTGCAATAATTAAAAACAAACAAGGAAAAAGGAAAGACTTAAAAAAATTCAAAACTGGCAAAACTATAGTATTTAAAGGTGGCCACTTGAGCAATATATTACTCCCTCTGTATTTTATTCTTTGTACAGTAATGTGTTCATGGGCTATTTGTGTAATTAAGTATAACATTAAAAGAGAAAAAGACAGGAACATAGTACATATCAGGTGATTTGTTGGAATGAAAGCCCTAGGTGTATGTTAGAGTGATTTTTTTACTTATTAACAGAGCTGAAGCTGGATTACATTTATAAAGATACTGGAGGCCCCGATGCATGAAATTCATGTAAGAGTAGGCCTTCTTTCCCCTGGCTGCTGGCACCAGCTTCCCTCTGACACCCAGGACCCAGGCTTCTCTTGGAGCCCTGGCTTCATCCAAAAGGTTGTCTGGAAAGACATCTGGTCTAATTAGCATATTATGCTTTTATTATTATAGACTAGAGGCCTGGTGCACAAAAATCGGTGCACTCGAGGTGGGGGGGATGCTCAGCCTAGCCTGAGCCCTCTCCCAGTCTGCCTAACCAGCCTGGGTGAGGGGCTGATGGCTGTTTGTAGGTTTGTCAAGCCCCCCAGTGGAGACCCTCACCCCATGGGGGGGTGGCCAGCCTAGGTGAGCGACTGAGGGCCATTTTCAAGCTGCCCACAGCCCCTTCAGGGTTTGGGTCCCTGATGGGATGGCTGGCTGGAAGCAGGTATCTGGGATTTATTTAACTTCTATAATTGAAACTTTGTTGCCTTGGTCCTCTGCTGGAAGCCTGGGTTGTCCCAGCCCTGCAGGTATCTGGGGTTTATCTTCTATAAGATAAACTACTTTATCTTCTATAAGATAAAGTAGGGCCCTGGCTTCTTCCATTGCCCAGGACAACTCCAGTTCCATGGCTGCTGCCATCTTAGTTGAGTTAATTTGCATATTTTCTCCTGATTGGTTGGTGGGCGTGGCTGTGGGCATGGCTTGTGGGTGTAACAGAGTGAGGGTTAATTTGCATATTACTCCTTTATTACATTAGATTGTGTTCAGAGATTCATAACTATAAAACCTTCAGTTAGGAAACTGTAGAAATGTAGTTTGCTGAAGAAGGAGTGAAATGAATTAGCTTTAAAGTTTGTTTTCTCTGAGATTTCTCAATATTCTTTCTGTCTGTTGAACTCCCAAATAGCATGGATAATTTTTTATTATTATTTGTTATCTCTGACCCTTGGGGCTAGATCTTAAGATAATATAACAAAATGGGCATTAGTCATGTACAGGAAAGTTATTATCTACTGAGATGAAAATCACCTGGTTGATGACAGGCGTGTTCTGTTAGTCAAACTGATGCCAAAACATGACAAACTAATGTCAAAATATAATGAATATCCAGTTCTAAAGGATGAGTAAGCTCAAGTGCGGTGGAATCTAGCAATTATGGAGAAAACTAATATTGTTTTGGTATTCTTTATTTTCCACATTTCCATATTTGCTTCAGGCCTTTTTTTTTTTTTTTTCCCCAGACTCATATCTTTATTTGGTTGCTTTGTTTAAGTCCTCAGAAAATTTGGCTTGTTGAATCACCATTATAAAGAAGGACCATTGTTTTATTAAGCTTATTGGCCATAGAAGTATTTGATTTGTGAGTAAGTAAGTACCGGGTACTTGTTAATCTGTTAGCAAGACTCTGCTCCAATATACTTTTCAGCAGCTCTTTCTTTTCAACACGTTTTGGTTTGGACATTTATATGCCAATAGAGATTATAGGAATTGTACATTCTGGTGTTTTTTCTAATTCTTGTAACTAGTCAAGAACTCTAAACTGAAGTGAAGAAAGAAAAAAACCAGCGCGCATCATGCGCTCCTTTTCCACGACCAACAATTTCCATGCTATTTTGCAAATATAGGACAGCTGCTTTATTGAGCTAAAAAAACACTACAAAATGTAATGATAGTACTTTGGACTCTATTCTGATCTCCCTTAAACTCAACACAGCTTGGATTTTTCTGTAATTTTAATGAAAATGTGGCATGGCACATCTCTCTCATTTAAATTATGCACTGTCAGTATTTTCCTTCTTTGCAACTGAAGCACTTCTTGGGAAACATGCCAGGTACAATAGGGGAGGGTGGGAGCCCAAAATAGAAAAGAGGGGTGGGTGGGGTGGGGGAGGAACTGGACTAAACAAACACACTTCACACAGCCATGTTTTTAAAGACTTGCAAATTGTGGGGAAATGGGGTACAGAAGTTCAAGGAGGATTAAGGTAGCTTTAGCAAGCCTAAATGCAGCTAAACATCGGTCAAAATAGTGCTGTAACTCGAACCTTAAAAACGTTTCCACGCATACAAACCTGCTGATTTGTTAAAAAAAAAAAAAAAAAAAAAAAAGAAAGAAAGAAAGAAAAAAAAGCTAACACAAGATTTCATTCATTTCACAATGATATCAGAGTACATTTTATTATTGCTTAGCTACTTAGGACTTGATAGTCATGTGTAAAAGTCAGTAGTGTTTTTTGATGCCGGTGACAATTTCTCATTTAACAAAGCCTTCTCTTCTTCCTTCACCTGCTTTCTCCCTTTTGTTTCCCAAGCAAAGATCAATCTTTTATTTATTTTACAAGTATTTGTTAAGAGTCTGCATGAAGAACAAAACAGAGAGGGTCCCAATTTATTGTCATGTATATCCATCTTTTGTAGAATTTACATAGACACAGAAATAAATTTCCCTTGAGAAGAGGTGGTTTAAAAAAAAAAGTATAGAAAGAATGAGGGCGGGAGAGGAGACATATGTGATACTATAAACAATAAAGGGTTTTTAATTAAAAAATAAAAGTGAAATAAAATAAAAAATAAAGTACATGAGCCATATTTCTTTTTAAAAATATATATATTTTATTGATTTTTTTACAGAGCGGAAGGGAGAGGGATAGAGAGTTAGAAACATTGATGAGAGAGAAACATCGATCAGCTGCCTCCTGCACACCTCCTACTGGGGATGTGCCCGCAACCGAGGTACATGACCTTGATTGGAATCGAACCTGGGACCCTTCAGTTTGCAGGTCGACGCTCTATCCACTGAGCCAAACCGGTTAGGGCAGGAGCCATATTTCTATCAGTGAAAAATGGCCATATAGATTTGGTACCATTTTATAAATCACTCTTCACATTTAATCCTCACCTTAGCCTGGTATGATAAGTATTGTGAACAATCTATTTTACTGATTGGGAAGGAGTTTTAGACAGGTTCAGGAAACTGGCAGTCATCGTTGCAGAGCCACGACATGAGCGTGCGTCTTCTGCCTGGAATTAGTGCTGCCCTCATTATGGTGCAGTGGTCGGGAACATGTGCTCTGGAATCCATGGGATTTAGGTAGGACTGCAGATCTACGCCTTACCATGACCTTGGGAGAGAAACCATTCTAAACCTGTTTTCTCTAAAACGGAGATCACGAGAGAATCTCCCTCAGAGGGTTGTGGGAAAATGTCAATAGTATAAGACTGGTGCTTAGCACAAAGTCCAGACCCAGAAAGGGTTACCTGGAATGGATTAACCCATCCTTCAAGCAGGATCAGAAATTCCCTGTCAGCTACTTATAAGACATCTTTAAAAATGAAGAAACTCCAGTTGGGTGGCGTAAGAGAAACAAGATGTCTGGGATTAACTATTAGTGTAGCTGACTGGTCAGGGCTAGTGCTGAGACTAGGGAGTGTCCACGGAAGTCTAGAGCCTCAGCTCAAAAACAGCTTTTCCACATATTAAGAGATTCCTTCAGGATAAGTCAACAGATGCTTTACAATGCAAAGCTTTGGGGGTAGGAGGAGCTAAGTGAAAGCATTTATCAGAGATCTTCCTGTTATACATTCTTTTAGTCAAATACTATCTTATGTGAGTTCTCCTGCACAGCTGGAAGAAAGAGGCTTCTGATCTACTTTAGGGTAGGGAGAGATCTAGAAGAGATAGGGTCAGGTGGAAGGTGGAATGCCTCTGGCCGGGATGGTGGAAGCCGGAGGGCTCTGCCTGTTTGGATAAGGAGAGGCGGGATGTTCCAAGACAGGGAAGATAAGTCTGGAAAATGTGGGAGAGCTCCAAAATGAACTTCCTTTATTTTGCAATTTCACTTGCGAGGGTGAACTGCCTGGTGCCAATAAAAATGTTCTACTGTCTTGCCTTTGGTACTACTGGTGTGGGGCGGAGTGAATACGTGGTCAGGGCAAGCCCGGCCATACAGCCGGTGCTCTGGTTCAAGTGTCCAAGAGATCGTGCAGAGCCGACACTTGTCTTGGGGGGAGAGTCAGAGTGCTGTTGAGCTTGTTTTCTCCCTGAAACCTGCTTGCATTCATCACTCGAACGATACCTTTAAATGTCTCTCCTCTGAAGTATTTCAAGCTAGGAAGCCCAGGAATACCTCTTCCCCTCTACTGCTTAACGGGTTGGTTAGAATAAAACCTGAGGCTTATGGGAATGTCACTGTGTAACATGTATCTTAAGAGCTGTGCAAAGCCCCCCAGGTAAGCTATCCTTCTTGCAGGATCAGAAATTCAGTTCTCTTTGAGCCTATTAACTCTTCAATTCCCGGTCCCCATCTACAGCCATCTGTCCTTGTGGCATTACGTGTTAATTGCAATTAAAATGGTATCTGTACATGATTTTGTGTCCGATATTCTGGGAGAAGGGAGATGTGTCTTTCCTTTGTTTTGCCTCAGTAAACAGAAAGGATTTATAAAGTGTTTGTCTCCAACACGTGGAAGCACTCAGGGGTAAGCAGCTGCAGCTGGGGGAGTTTTGTGGCCAAAGGCAGAGATCACTGCACTGAGCCTAGAGTTCTAAATGTGAATCCCAGCTCTGTCCCCTGTTTGGACTGCAGTTTTCAAGTCTGTGAAATGAAAGAGGAGGATTTTGCTGGTCTGTGGCTCTAATCTTCTAAGTTGGCAGGATCCAGTCATTCTTGCTATAAAGGTGATTTTTAGTTCAGCTCTAAATTAGAAGCCATCACCCCCTTAGTTATGATCTCACTGCTGCCTCTGGGACATAACCAGCATTTGCTTTGAAATCCTCTTTCCCCCCCCAGCCTCTATTTAGAAGCAGAAATCCCAAAATGCTAGCTTATCGACTACTCCGATCATCCCCACATTTGGTTTCCTTTGCATTTGCCACCCAGTGACCCACATCTAAATAGGTGGAAGTTGCATGAAAAGAAAAAAGGCAGAAAGTTAAGTTAGAGCTGAACTGTAGATCAATGGCTGCAATTTTACCCCAAAGCAGGGCTGTGCTTTTGGAAGGACTAAGATTTATTGGTTTCTACACATGAAGATGTAAAATGTGCTGTTATCGCATCTCCCCAGAATGTGTACTGGCACCAGCCTGGGGAAACTGCATGGAGTAGCAACTTCCTACTTGCTTTGTCAGTCCTACCATCTATTTTGTGAGTCTAAATTCCACCACATTATCCACACACAGATGCTGTCTTGTTGGCATGAACCTTGAACTATTAGCCACTATGAGTTATGTTGCTACGACTGATACTATGGCTTGCAGACTTACATATTTAAATGAAGTGAAATCTCATGGTATTCAGAATTCAGCATTTAAACACAGTGTAAACTTTCATTTATTTATTCACTTAAGATAGAGTTATTAAGTTGGTATAGTATACTGTAAAATGGTGGAGGCAGATTAAGTACTGGAAAGAACCTGGATGTTGGATGCAGAAAGAATTTGTATGAATTTTGTTGCTGCTGCTAAATTTACCTTGAGCATGATACTTTCACTGAGCTTCAGCTTTCTCTTGGGAAAAACCATGTTTATCTCACAAGACCTTTGTGAGGCATGTGTGAGTATTCAAAAATATTGTTTTGTTTACTTAATAATAATGCCTGCCCCCATGTTAGAGTTGATAAACGTATTTGCATATATAAAATAGCATTTTAATCTCATACTGTTGGAGCGAGAATATACCAGTGGAGTCAGACCAGACCTTGGTTCAGCAACCTCAATACTGGAGATCTGGCTAAGAAAGAATTCAGAGCCAAGTCTCAAGCTGTAGGAGAAAGTTTGTTTAGAAAGTCATAGAAGTAGAAGAAATGAGCTACAGAAGCAAAAGAAGGGCCCTTGGTACTTAGGAGAAAGAAAGTAAAGGTAATATACCTGGAGGGGAAGTGGAGGGGGACAGGAAATGCATCAGTGTGCTCCGGAGAGGGAGAGTGCACTGGGTCCTCTGACCTGTGGGTATTTATCTGGAGCTCTCAAGGGAAAATCCCTATAGAATAGGGCTTCCTAGCTTTCCCAGCTTTCCAGGTGTGTCCTTTCAGGGTCATGGTCTACTGATAGGTTGACACCAGTGCAGCAGGTCATTAGTTAATGTAACTGGTCCTGAGGTATCACTTGCTTGGATCTGAAGCACAACTGAGGCCTACATGTGTTTGATATGGGCCAGAACTTCATCATCTGGGGGTTTAATGCTTAAGGGCTATTCTCTAGCCATCTTGTTTATTCCCCTTCTGAGGGCATCTAACCAGAATGACTAGCAACAGGCCAGGAGCCACATTACCAATGATATAAAAAGTCAGGAGGTCTAAAACCCATGACCAGAGATAGGCTGGGGGTGATGTCCTTGTTTTTCCAGTTTTGTCTATTGCTGAGCACCCTTTGCAACAATACCTTTAATAAATTAGAAGCTTCCACCCCTGGTGACCTTCTGTATGCAGCTCATCCCATTGTCCTTGCTCAACTCACATCTGTCTAACTGCCTTCCACAATACTACCTTGGGAGGCTGCTAAAGCATGTCAGCATGTTAAGAGGTAAGAAAACTGAGGTCCGGAGTGCTTGGAATCAGACTTTTCTTCAAACTAAATCCTAGACCCACAGGCTTCCTCAGAGGTAGCATGTTTGCTAATGAAAAAAATGTACCTGCTGAGTGGTTAAAAGCTCTGTTTCCTCTCATAATCTTGGAGGAAGATATTTCTGAGCAGTAAATATGCAACTATGCCTCACTGGGGTTCCTGTTAATATAAGTGAATTTTGTTGCAGAATTCTAATATTTCATCTTCCCTCAACAGCCATAACACTGCCTTTCGGGAGGGAGTTTAGTGCCTTTGCTACTTGAAGAATTCTCTGATATTAAGATGATCTGAGTAGCAATCAGCATAAACACGTGTTTTCTAACCAAAACATCATGATTTTCCACACATCAATAAGTCATTCCTAGTGGATCATGACCAGGGCCATTAATAGTGTGATTTCTGAAACTATGAAAGCCTCCTAGTCTAAGAAATAATTCTTCCTTTATATAATTCTTTAAGTTGCTCTACAGTCTTTTATTTTGCAATTAGAGGTACAACCTGAAATGCAAAAATATCCATAAGAACAATAGGTAAATTGACTTATATTTGTACTGAGGCAAGTGATACCAGGTTCTTTCCTGAGGTAAGATTTACTGGAAGGAAAAACAATGTGTAAACTCCTATAAGGGAGTTGGGAAAGATAGAGACCAGAAACTGTGATAAGAAGGTCTAGTACAGAAAAGAATGATTGAAATTAGGGATGAGATAACATTTTTAGCTCTTAGATTGACTTTTTTGATAACATGAAGTATTGGCTAAAGCGTGGAGTTCTCTCATACTCTGCTGGCAGAGAGAGAGAATTGGTACAGTGACTAGAGGATGAATTAGAAGTATATTAAAATTAAATTTCTTCTCAATATCTAACCAAAGAAACATCATATATATGACCAAAGAGACATATGCTAGGATATCCAATACATCAGTCTTTATTATAGGAGAAGAGTAACAGAAACAGTCTAAATGTCCAGCAAAGAAAAAAAAAATAATTTCACTGAATAGAACACAGCCATATTATGATAGAACAGATAGTAGTTGAAGAGAATGAAGACAATATATATTGGTATGGATAGGTAAAATCTAATCTAATAAAAGAGTAATATGCAAATTGACCCTCACTCCATTACACCCTCAAGCCACACCCACAAACCATGCCCACCAACCAATCAGGAGCAAATATGCAAATTAACTTAACTAAGATGACAGTGGCCACAGAGTTGGAGTTGCCCCAGGCAATGGAGGAAGCCAGGGCCTTGCAGGCCCTGAGCTCTACTCAAGGCTACAAAGTTTCAATTATAGAAGATAAACAAACCCCAGATATCTACCGAGGCTTTGAGCAGGGGACCAAGGCAACAAAGTTCAATTATAGAAGTTAAATAAATCCCAGATACCTGCTTCCAGCCAGGCACCCCAGTAGGGACCTGAACCCTGAAGGGGCTGTGGGCAGCCTGAAACGGCCCTCTGCCCCTCACCCAGGCTAGCTAGGCATGCCAGCAGCTGGATATCCCCTGAGGGGTCCCAGACTGTGAAAGGGCACAGGCCAGGCTGAGAGACCCCCACCCCCCCGAGTGCACAAATTTTTGTGGACCGGGCCTCTAGTGTAATATAATCAGATACTAGAGGAACTGCCTTGCACTTTTCAAATCTTTGAAACATTGAAACTAGGAAAAATAACCTTTGAACTAGGCTGAAAGCATCCTTGTATTCCTAACAACTGTTTGCTAGGACTACTGGACTGAAAATTAAAGACATTCTTTAGAATTAGCATCACCACTGTTAGCTTATCTGCACCTATAAAAAGTCCTTCCTTACTTCTTAACATCCATGGAAATTCCTTCCTTCAATTCATGTACTCATTCCTTTGCTTTCTCAAAAATTCCTTTGCCTTCATCTCCTCATGTGTACACTATTTAGATTACTGCCTGAATGAGTGTTTCTCTTTTGGATCTCAAATGTTTGTTATCTCTCACTTTAGCCTTTTATTTCTGGGTTAACAGATAGTTAATACACATTGTGAAGTTCATGAAATAATGACACATCTCCTTTCAACCATATATATATGTGTGTGTGTGTGCATATGTGTGTGTGTGTAGTTTATAGATATAGAAACATTCTGGAAGATATATACTCAAAATGGATAAAAACAATGGCATCTAGATCTGGGGTTGGAGGGTAGTAGGTGAAGGAGATTTTAGTACTATAAATGGAATATTTTACTGGAATGTTATCATGCATTTAACAAAAAGGATGCACTGTACATGTGTTAATACCTAAAAATCAAAAGTGAATCATTGCATGTGAGAACTACAAGAACTCAAAAGGTTTTCAACACAAGCCACCCCACTCTTCCTAAGCAAGGAGAATTTGCCAACTTTTGACTTTGAGGACAAAACACCAACTTCACATCTTACTTTGGGACTCGTTAGAAGAGTCCATTTTTTTAAAAACAAGTATTGAGCCTTTTAAAATATATATATATTTTATTGATTTTTTTACAGAGAGAAAGGGAAAGGGATAGAGAGTTAGAAACATTGATGAGAGAGAAACATCGATCAGCTGCCTCCTGCACACCTCCTACTGGGGATGTGCTCGCAACCAAGGTACATGCCCTTGACTGGAATCGAACCTGGGACCTTTCAGTCTGCAGACTGACGCTTTATCCACTGAGCCAAACTGGTCAGGGCAGAAGAGTCCATTTTATTATGCTCTTGTAAAATTTCCAATTATAAGAGTAGAAATTACTGAGAAGTGTGGGAGAACAGGCAAGAGAATGACTCTTAGATATGTTCTTTATGGTTTTGCACTTTAATAATATCAGCTAAAGCCCTGAGAGCAACAAATGAAAATGGCTTTGCAAAAAAAAATTATTAAATTTTATTTAATTAAACAACTAAAGGACATTTGATTATAGTGTAGTGGGAAGTGTGTTCCAGATAAGAAGATCTGGTTTACCCCAGTTTGTCCCAGAAAATTTGTGTAAAAAGTCTGAATACAGCTGTACCTCATTTTATTGAGCCTTGGTTTATTATTCTTAGTGGATTTTTAATTTTAAAAATTGAATGGCAGACCTTCCACCAGCAAAAAAATTATGACTCACTTCATGACATGAGCAGAGCAAGGACGCTATGCCAGGTCATCAGTGTGGAAAGCCCCAGGTGCCTAGCAATGCACAATCAATTGTAGGGTGGGACTTTGCCCCCAGGGTGACTTTTCCTCCCCTAGCAGGTGGTTTGGACCCCCTGACCTTTCTTCCCTAGAGATAACATCCAGGCCTCAGTTGTATTTCAGTTCCAGGCCCAGCTAATCAATAAAACCAGCTATGGCTGACATCAGGACCAGCTACATTGAATAATGTCTCCCCCTTTCCCAGTGCAGGCCAATCAATCAGTGGAGACCACAACCCTGAAAGGACACACCTGGAAAACAGCTGCATATTCTCTGAAGATCTTTCCCTGGAACCTCGCCTAAAATCTCTGCCCTTAAAACCCCTAGGATGGAACCTGCAGTGCACTCTCCCTCCCGGGAACACACCCGGGCCTCCCCTCTCCCTCCCCCAAGCTCTTACCATTAGCTTCCTCACTCCCAAGCTCCAAGAGCCATTCCTTTACCTCCATAACTTGTTTCCTAAGTGACCTCCATAACTTCCTTCTAGGGATTACTTTTTCTACCTCTGTAATTTACCCAGTGAATGTTCTCTTACAGTGTGTGTCTTGTTCTGAATTCTTTCCTAGGAAGAACTCAAGAACCAAAGTTGCTGAACCCAGGTTTGGTGTGACCCACTGGTGAGGCACCTGGTGTCGTTCCCACCCCCTACAACAACACTTGTTTTATGGCGGTGGTCTGGAGAGGACCTGCAGTATCTCTGAGGTATGCCTGCCTGGTATGCGAAGAATGATACCTTCTTATTCAGGTTGCTGGTAAAAATAGACATACGATAAAATGTGTGACCAAAGCTGCCAGATAGATAAAAGTGCACAATAAATTCTTGTAGAACTGGATTCTATTATACTGTGGGGGTTCAGAATGAGTCACCCTAGGATGTGCTAGGCAGATTGTTTTGAGCTAAAAAGGCAACTTTGGCTACAAGCTCAAGAATTTCTGCCCCTTCCTAAACTACCTAGAAGAACTTGAATTAGGGGCCTTGCCCATAATAAGCGTTTATCGCAGATAAACTCTGTTGGCATACCTATAGGGCAGGGCAAACTTCTACCAGTATTTGCAAAGTATCTGCGCTTTTTATCCTGCAAAGTCCCTTTGAAGCCCCCAGGGTGCATTACCTCACCCCTAGCTCTGGCTGTCTTACGCAGCTCAATCCCCTCTTTTTATCTCTGCACCTCTCCTGCGTGTGGGGTCTCTGATTTTCTCACGTGTGTGGGGTGCCCATACATATGTATGTATTAAATTTGCTTCTTTCTCTTGCTAACCTGTCTCGTGTCTATTTGATTATTAGACCAGCCAGAAGAACCCTGGGGTAAAGGAAAGTTTTTTCCTCCCTCACAGTACTGTTGGACGGTACTCTTATTTGAGACCTTTGGCAAATTAAAAACAAAGAGGAAGATGAGATGTGGAGGGGACAGCAGGGAGCATGTGGCCTGTTTTGGAGAATCATAGAATTTTGGATAAAGAATCATAGAATTTTGGAACTCGTATTTTAGTGGCTCCAACAGCCGAGAGCCTGAGCGGGAAATGAGTCGCCCACAGTCACCCAGCGGGAGAGAGCCACATCTTCCCAGTTTCACTCAGTTGCTTTGTCTTCAGAAAATTCAGTGACAGGGTTCTTTTGAAAGTAAGAATGCAAACATTCTATCTGCTTCCCTAAAGGATGCCGGAAAACAATCAGCTGTGGTGCATTATGGAAATGGTTGCTCAGTGAGTGAGAGGGTTGCATTGTTTACCCCCACAATGTGCTGTCAACTCCTCAACCGTTTGTTAAGTCATCAGTTTGACCTATTGCTGTTAATACCAGTGGGGGTGGAGTATTCCTGCCTTAAGGTCTTCTGGTGCAAAAATATGAGCGGGAGAAGAAAAGGCAAAGACTTGGAAATGAGACCTTGAGCTGGATAAGTGATGTCACTTCACTTATTCTACCACCAGAAAACTGTTCTTTATCTTAAATTATTTTTTAAAATTTCCCAATTAGTTTTTCTCAATAGGGTTACCAGATGTTCAGTAACTGGAATTACACAATCCTGTATTTTTGCTGTCTGATATAAAGAGAGAGGTTAAAACAATTATTTAGACTTTAAAAAGTTGAATTAAAGCTCTGGCCAGTGTGGCTCAATTGGTTGGGTGTCATCCTGTGTAGCCAAAGGTTCCTGATCAGGGCACTTGTCCCGGTGGCAGGCTCAATCCGCTGGTGGGCATGAAGGAGGCAGTGGATCAGTATATCCCTCTTGCATTGATCTCTCTCTCTCTAGCCCACTCCCTTTCTCTTTCTCTAAAAAAATCAACACGATTTTTTTTTTTTTTTGAATTAAAAATGTGAGTACAGTGTCAGGATTTAGGACAGAAACCTCAGCCAAGAAAAGAAGAGGGAAGGCCTGTGGGAGGAGCTCTTAACACTCTGAGTCTATTGCTAAAGCCCTACAGGAAGAGCTCTTCTGTTCTAAACAGAGCTCCAAGGTAGCAAGAGCCACCCCCCACCCCCTCCCCGTCCCCTCCTCACCTTCCTTCCCCTCTGTAGGAAGGGCTTCCTGCTGCTGCTTGTTTTCCTCTCCCTGTGTGCACGTGGCCACCATGTCTGCGTGTCTCAAATTGCAGCCCCTTCTTCTTCCTGAATAAACCCTTTCTGGTGACGGAATACCTAGTCAACTTTTGTTTAAGGTTGACAATGACAATAACAGTGTAATTGTAGACAAATATGGTACCTTTTATAAGATATATCCTTAGGCCAACAATTGACATTCAGGAGTTACACTGAATATTGAATTTTAAGTTAATATTTTCATAATTAATTAAGAAATCTGCATGGTTCCTTTCTTAAATGCTTCCTTAGAAGGGGAACAAGTCAATTTTCAGTGTGCTCACCATGTGTGGACAGATTATACGCAATGAATTCAAACTGAATATTTGCATTTTCTTCAAAATTCCATGCAATTGTTTAAAACCCATTAATTCTAGAAAGAATACTAAATAAACCAATATTTTACAAACAATAAATACAAAGTATCAGCTGAAATCAGCAATAATTTAAAAATATCATATCGTCCTTCCCCACACCCCCTTTGCCAAGTCCCTCCATTTCAGTGAGGACATCAGCAAATAGGGTGACTTGGCCTCAGCAGAAGCTCCTTTCAGCCCTTCTTCAGCTGCGCTAAGTTGGAAAAGAGGGCCCTCGGGACCCAACCAACATGGTTTGGAAGTCTTTCTCCTCCGCTGACAAGCTTTAAAACATGGGCCAAATTATTTTACTTCTCAACTCTCTCTTCAGAAATGGAAAATTTGTACCTTGAATCGTTTTTGAGGATTAAAGGAAATCATCCCTCTTTTGCCTCGCAGGTGTACAACCCCCTATGAAAGCATTTAGCATGATGCCTGACCTGGTGTTGTGCTCAGGCTTTGGATTACCAACCTCTTCCTCTTAGGCCAACGCCATGTTCCCCAACCTGTTTTCTGAGAATCCACGAATGGATTTCAGGGTCAAATAAGTTTGGGGGAAGCACATACTCAGTTCTACTCTTTGGTATAAGGATATGCACAATAGTATTCGAAAGGTGCTAAGGAGGCTTAATCAGCGTTTTTCAATCTTATTTGAACACAGATTTTCTTTAATCTCTAGAGAACATAAATTAATAAATTAATGGTTCTGGGGAACTCACTATGGGGAAAACTGGGCCAGAAAATTGGGGAAGTATGGGTAATAGCTTTAAGGCTCTGGAGAACAGGGGACAGTCTTAGAAAAAAAAAAATAGGGACAGCTTGTATAGCTGTCCTTTCCCATTAGAGTTTTCTCCCTTTTTCTAATTAGAGTATGGGTCCCTTAGAGGAAGGCTTTCAGACTTTCCTATCTAAGTATCCCTAAAGCAAGGGACACAGAACACTTATTTTATCATGAAAGCCCATGAGAACCTCCCATGTTACTCCATAAGATATCTGTTTGTTTAAATATAAAAACAAAAATTTTAATCATTGAAAAGTAAATAACTGAATAATTTCCCATAGAAAAACACACACACACACACACACACTTTTTTTCTGATCAAATTTATGTTCTTGGAACATGTACCCTATTTCATGCTTACTGGGTATATAAATACAGACTCTCTAATATAATATTGAATAGCCATGGGAGGGGTACATACACTTCAGTATGAGAAGCAAAGCCTAAGTCAGCCAGTCAACAAATATTGACTGCTTCTCTAGGCCAGGTACAGTTTTAGGAGCTAATTGAGATGCAGGCAGAATTTGTATCCTTTAAGGAAATCTTGTAATCTTGTGTTCCATAAATGTGTGTGTGTGGGGGTGGGGTGGGGGTGGGGGGAGTGTGCTAAGTATGAGGAGGGAAGAAGTGAGACAGCCAATAAAAAATAATACATAAGAGAACTTTTAGCACTCTTGATGCTAGGAAGAAGATACAACAGTGATAGAGTGACTGATGGAATTTACTGGAACTAGAAGGTAAGGGAGGCACTTTGAGGATAAAATGTTCAGGATGAAGCTCACTGATAAGAAAGGTGTCATGCAAAGGTTTGCATTAAAGGTAGAGCACCTATAGAAGCCCAAGGATAAGAAGTGGCTTGGCATACAGGCCATTAGTTTGGGTTTCTCATAATAGACCCAGAGATAAGGACTGGGTTACAGGTAGTTTATAATGGGAGGTCACTCCACGAAGCACCACAGAAGAAATGAAGAAAGTGGGCAAGGGGGTGGGGGGAGAGGAAACGCCAAAAAAATAATATGTGGTAAATGAGCTATTCTGTGGATAATGAGGACTTATTTCCCCTGGGGTGTGGCCCTTGGAGAAACCATTTGGAGCTTACTTTAGGATTATCCTACCTGAGGGCTGGAAGGCTGGGTCATATACCTGCCTTTTCCTATATCCCACTGGCTAAGTATCCTTCTTGGGTATTAACTCTCTACACTTTTCGGTTGTTTCTGTGGAGGTAAAGCAAACTCCTGAAGAACTAAAGCAAGTCCTCAGGCCAAAAAAAAAAGAAGGAAGACATAGATGGTGAAGATAGAAAACTGTCAATATGGTGCACACTTTTCAACAGAAGTGGAGAACGCAAGACATCAGCAGGTCTGTCCTTGAGAATATAACTCAAAGCTAACGCAGTTGGAGCACACTAGGGGGAACATGGAGGAAGATGAGTTCGGAGAGATAGGCAGAGACAGATGATTTGTAATTTTGCCTGTTTTAAGTCCATTTGCAATGAGTAGTCATTGGAGGGTGTAAAGTGGAGAAATCATTGGATATAATAAATCTTTAGAAATGTAGCTATTTTTTTATTATTTTGTTTTTGATGGAAAATGACCTGTAACGAAGCAAGAAAAGATGCAGGACAATGGATTAGGAGACTATTAACATATTCCGGGTCAATGGGTTCAGCAGTAGATTATTAGTCTTGATATTACTCAATCAACAAGCAGTATTTGCACAATTGATCACTTTTTTTTTACTGTATATTTCTTATATGTGGAATCGAATAAAAGAAAATGAACTTATGGACACAGAGTACAGATTGGTGGTTATCAGAGGTGGGGTGAGAGGTGTTTGAGATGTGAAGGGAGTGAAAATGTACAAACTTCCAGTTATAATATAAATAAATCCCGGGAATGTAGTGTACAGCATAGTGTCTTTAGTTGATGGTACTACACTGCATATTTGAAAGATATAAGAGAGAGAGCTTCAAGTTCTCATCACAAGAAAATGAGATTTGTAACTGTGAGGTGATAGATATTAACTAAACTTATTGTGGTGACACTTCTTCCTTTGAAATACTCTTGCCTCGGCTTTCAGAAACGTCACTTTTTCTTGATTCTTCTAATGCTCATGGACTTTGTACCCAGTCTCCTTTTGTGGGATTCTCAAACCTTCAGTTCTGGGATATTTTCTCTATCTTTACACACTCCCTAGGTGATCACATGGAGTCTCATGGCTTTAAATATTAGTGGCATCCCTGCCTCTTGAACTGCAGTCACTTATGTCACCATCAGATTTATCACCATTTTGAGTGCCTGATTAACCTCTCAAACCTAACATGTCAAAATCTGTACTCTTGGTCCCCACACCCCTGCTAATTGTGGTAAGGATTAAGGTTGTAGCAGTGGAGGTGGTGAAATTAGTTGGTTCATGAAATGTTTTGGAGACAGTGCCAAGAAGACAATGACGGATTAGCTGTGAGGAACTGGAGAAATCAAAGATGGCAACTCAGTTTTGACCTGACCAACTGGATAAATTGTGGTGCTCTTTACCGAAATGAGGAGGATTAGGTTTGGCAGAGAAAAATCAATGGTTCTGTTTTGACAATATTAAGTTTGAGAGCCTTGTTAGGTACCCAAATAGGATGTGTGAGGTATTTGAGTGCTTCATTTAAATGAGAGATCCCCTCACCCATATCTGTATTTAAAAAGCCAAGTGGGTGCCCTGACCGGTTTGGCTCAGTGGATAGAGCATCAGCCTGTGGACTGAAGGGTCCCAGGTTCGATTCCGGTCAAGGGCATGTACCTTGGTTGCGGGCACATCCCCAGTGGGAGGTGTGCAGGAGGCAGCTGATCGATGTTTCTCTCTCATTGATGTTTCTAAGTCTCTATCCCTTTCCCTTCCTCTCTGTAAAAAGTCAATAAAATATATTTTAAAAAAATAAAAATAAAAAGCCAAGTGGGGATTTTATAAAGATGCAGCCCATATAACAGCTCTTTTTCTCTCTGTGTGTTAGAACTACAGAGCTGAAGAACACTTGTCTAACTATTCAGCATGTGGGAAAGAGCAGAGGTGATATGGGCCGATAAACACTTCTCTGCAGTCAATTTTACATTCATTGGCAGACTAGCAACTGAAAAGGTTAGGCAATCATTATCTAATAGATTTTTGTATAAAAACTCTGTTATAGCCAAGTCAGTCTTTTTAAAATCGCCTATTCAAACCCTCCCAAAGACTTCCCATTTCACTTAGAATAAGAGCCCTGGCTATGCCTACTTTGGTTGTCTCATCCTGGGCCTGGCCCCTACCCACCTATCTCTCTCTTCTCCTAACGTAGTCCCTTTGCTCATCCTGTTTCATTCCCAATGGCCTCCATATTCTGTCTTAAACACTCCAAGCTGCCCACTCTGAGACTTTGCCCTTTTCCTTTCCTCTTTCTGGAACCTTCTTCCCAGGAAGAAGTATGGTTTTTACCTAGTCTCATTCTGGTCTTTTTTTTAAAAATGTTTCTTATTGATTTTTAAAGAGAGAGGAAGGGAGAGGGTTAGAGAGATAGAAAGAAACTTCATCAATTAGCTACCTCTTGCATGCCACCTACCGGGATCAAGCCCGAAACCCGGACATGTGCCCTGACCAGGAATTGAACCAGCGTCCTCTTGGTTCCTGGGTCGATCCTCAACCACTAAGCCAGATGGTGGGGCCTCATTCTGGTCTTGCTCAAATGTTTCTACACAGGAGACTCTACTTAGACCATCCTATGTGAAAAGGAGACTCCTTCACTGCTCATCCCTTTACTCTGTTTAATTCTTCATAATTTTTTTTATCACCCCTTGAACTTAGCTTATACATTTATTTGCTGATTATCTGTCTCTCTTATTCACACGTAAACATCAATAGGTCTGGGGCTTTACTTGGTTTGTTTGATGCTGTATCCTCAGATTCTAGAACACTGCCTGACACATAGAGGCTTGGTAAGGATTTAATTGGATAAACTAACAAATGATTCTTTTAAAATTTATGTTATCAAATATTTCTAGAATGCCACATAAGAAATGTCTGATGGGCAGGAGAAACCCACTGTGGTAGAAAATCTCAGAGCCTAGATTCAAAGACCAAGGCAGGCAGGAGGCCCTATAATCAGCGTCAAGGAAATTTCTAGAAATTTAGCAGGTATTCTACCAGCCATTCAGGGAGCCGGTCAGAACTTCGGTGCTTGATTCAAGGGTAAGGAGTAGGGAAGGAGGAAGTTAGCAGGCCATAATTCTATTGTGTACATTGTCAAGATTAGATATGAAGCAAAATAGAACGCTTAAGGGCCCAATGATTTGCACTAGGGTGTATAGTAGACCAGTGTTTCTCAAACTGTGTAGTACATCAGAATAAACTGGCCGGTTTTTAGCATTCTTCATGATGAGATTGCAATTGATAGCAAAGAAGTCAGAATATCTGGGGATGGGGCCAGGTGTCAGTGAGTGACTCCAAAGTGCACATAAACGGTTTTATTTGGTAAGGTCCCCAGACTGGCAGCCTGGGCAGTAGCTGAAACTTATGAGAAATGCAAAATTGCAGGCTCCATGTCTACCCACTGGATCAGAATCTGCATTTGAACAAGATCTGGGTGATTTGTAAGTACACTGAAATCTGAGAAGTGCTAATAATGACGACAAGGTTGGAGCCAGGTGGAGAATAGGTCATTAATTCTCAATTCCCTGAGGTGAGTTAGAGGACCAATAAATCCACTACGTTCACTGTGTGCTCTGATTTAAATCAGAGTAAGATCCAGAGTCTGAAGGTGGGAGCGGAGGCTGGGGCCTTGCAAATGGAGGACACGTGCGTCTCGCTCTGAATGAGGTTAGTTAATGGAATAGGACAGAGTTTAAACCCAGAGTGTGGTAACTGGTTGAAGATAGGATTGAACTGATAGGTTAGTTCCAGACTGAAAATGAACCACAGATGGTGGTGGTGTTGGGACTGGTGAGTGACATGATTAAATACATTTTTGGGGCTCAAATTGACCAGGTAGAAATTCCTAATGCACTTCTGAATAAAATAAAATAATGAAGTAAGGATAGTGCAAGAATGAGACTAAGTGGGAATTTTTTCACCATGCTTCAATATTAATGTATGTCCACAAGTTTTATAAAATTCGGTTGTGTAGCTTGTTATTTTAATCATCCAAATAGTAAAACCATTACCTAAAATTAGGAGAGCTTGCAGAAACCTGCACAGTAGATTAGAAATTGTTTTGCTTGGTTAGCTTTGTTAAGATTCAGCTAAATTCTTTTCTTCAGAAATATAACTTTTTATTTCCATATCAATAGCACAGTTAACATGATTTTTTTTTTTGCCACTGCATATAACTTTTCTTACAATTGCAAACTTTAAAGCTGTAACACATTTTACATATTTTAAGAAAGTATTGGCATGTTCAAAAATTCCTCCAGGCTGCTAATCAAACCCAATATATATACCTTCACAATCGCATTACCTCATTTTAAATGCATGTGCTCATTTCACTGTGAAGAGTTAGGAAAATGTAGGAAAATTCAGTGAACGAAACTTGAGGGTGACCCAAGGAATCTGGTTAGTGATGGAAACAGTCCTCTTTCCTATTACAAAATCTCCTACGACATGTATTCCACATTTGTAAAACTAAACTTGGGCTTTGACTTACTAATATGCAACCTTTCTGAGGCAGGGTCAGATTCCAGGGCGTAACGCCTTTCTTGCCATGGAGTAGGTGCTCAGTAAGTGCTTGTTGAATATATGAATGAATAATTGTCAGCATTTAGTGTGGAAGAAGTCTAGTTTGTCACTGCCTTTCCTTCCCTAGGGGGATTGCTCTTGGCTGAGGAGAGCTGCTTTTCCTAGAGAGAGCTGGGAGGCAGACTTCTCACAACACAGCTTTGCCTTGCTTTCTCTCCACTGTCTCATTTTGCTCATCTCTCTCCACCATTGTCTCCTGAAAACCCTCTCAATATATCGCTTACATCAGAACTCTTGTCTCAGACTCAGATTCTAGGAAATTTGACCGAAGACATTACATAGTATGTGGTATGTGCGTAGGATTATTATGTACTAGGGGCCAGGTGCATGACATTTGTGCACTTAGTGGGGGGGCTTCCTCAGCCCAGCCTGCCCCCTCTCACATATTGGGAGCCCTCAGGGGGTGTCCTACTGATGGCTTAGGCCCGCTCCCTGATCCCCTTGGGGAGCGGGCCTAAAATGGAGTCTGGCCTCCCTTTGTGGAAGGCGACCAGGCTGATCGGGGAAAACACCAGCCCCATCACCCTGTTGCTACAGCCACTGCCAGTCACCGCAGCCACCAAGGTGTTTTCATCAACACAGACTCCAGTCCCTTCACCGTATAAAAATGACAACTTTCTTTAGACATTTTCAAGATGTGTCTTTCATAGGATATGGCATTTCTTTCTTTCTTTTTTTTATCCTCACCTGAGGATATGCTTCCATTGATTTTTAGAGAATGTGGAAGAGAAGGGAAAAACAGAGAGAAACATCAAAGTGAGAAGAACACTTTGATTGGTTGCCTCCTGCATATGCCCTGACCTGGGCCCCGGCCAGAGAGGAGACTGCAACCTAGGTACATGCCCTTGGTTAGAATTGAACCCAGACCCTGCAGTCAGCAGGCTGAGGCATTATGCACTGAACCAAACCGGCTAGGGCAGGATATGACATTTCTTAGCCTTTCAGCAGTGGACCTTCATTTTTTTTCTCTAGGAGTGTAGTGGAAAAACCCTAGATTGCCTTTAGGGATTCTTATTACCCAAGTTACTAAGAATATTACCAGTGGCATACAGGGAGCTTAGCCAATGAGCATTAAGAAAAGGTGTTCGCTTCAATCACGGGCTCCACCCCTGCCCCTCCAATCCCAGCTCCACCTCTGCCCAGGCATGTAACCTCTGGCTGAGGATGCAGGCATGAGGATGCCCCAGCTCCTCCAATCGCCAGTTTCACAGAGCCCAGGCCTCTGTGATCACTGGTTCTGATCCTGCCCCCTGCCATCGCCGGCTCTGCCCTTGCCCCACTGGCAACCTCTGGCCAAGGCTGTAGGACTGGGAAGGGGACTCCCCAGACCCTGCTTTGCCAGCTCCATTGGTGCCCAGACCCCTGTGATTGCAGGCTCCACCCCTGCCCCTCTAATTGCTGGCTCTGCTGAACCCAGGCACTACAATCTCTGGCTTTGCCTCTGCCCAGACCTGAGGCCTCTGGCCCAGGCCTTATGCCTGGCTAGGGAACCCTCACACCCCTCTGATCACCAGCTCCGCCCTTACCCATGCCTGAGGCCTCTGGTGAACCCCCACTCCCCTCTGATTGCCTGTTCTGCCCCTTTGGCCCCCCGCCTTCCCCACCTCCTGCCTGGCTAACAGGTCTGACCTCTTCACTGGCAGGGCTGAGCTGGGCTGGGTACTGCCATCTTGTGGCCATGGGGGTGGCCATCTTTGTGATGGAGTGTCATCTAATTTGCATATTATTCTTTTATTAGACAGGATATGCATATATGTGTGTGTATACACACAAAACTTGCCCAACTTTTGTCCTACATTAAGAAGTATGTTTTATATTTTGATCCAGTAAAAGATTAATAGATATGTATATAAATGTACATACACATTTATTCATTTAACAACAAATGTTTATGTATTGCCTATTATGTGCCAAACACTGTCCTCTCTCTTATTTGTTGGCTGAATAGCAATAAATATGGAGTTTACATAGATAATACAAAACTTAACCATGTGTCATGCAGGCTAATTTACTGGATTCTATTCTAATATTCTGTTTTGTAATCTATTGTATTCTATTCCTTTCTTTAAAAAATGACATGCACAAGCCCTAAATTGATTTAACAACGTGCTTGAGAGTTGTAACAATTGGTTTGAAAATATTGCCTTAGTGTCATATCTGATTTTATGAGGTATAAAAATGTTTTTGTTAATATCTTCAGGCATTCAATATGATACAATATTTAATACCAAGGAAAAATATCTGCAACTGGCATATGCATGTTATTATTATCTTCTTCCTTGAAGGCTCATGTGTTTCAACCTTTATTTTTATTAATGTTTCTTTTCAAAATACCCTTTTCATCTTCTTCAACTACAAGTCAATAAAGGAAGCTTTTGTCCTATATCTAAACTATCAAGGTCTGTAAAAGAAAATGCACTTTAAAGAAGTAGGAGTTAATGATCACTCATGCACTATAAATTCTATTGGCAGATACTCTACTGCTGGTAGATAGAAGGATGATTTTCTCCTTGAAAACTCTAATGAGACTTGGGAATAATATTCAGTCTGTAATGCAGGTACTATCCTCCAAATGTAAGAGCTTTCAGGTAATCTTAAAACCTTACCTTAAATAAATTATATTATTTCTGGTTATTTCTTAGATCTCTCTCTCTCTCTCTCTCTCTCTCTCTCTCTCTCTCTCTCTCTCTCTCTCTCTCTCTCTCTCTTCCCTTTCCCCCCCTCACTCTCTCTCACACACACATAAACTTTAGTTTTTGAGCCTAATAATTCATTTTCTTCTTGAGAAGAGGTTATGACATGTTTGTCATTTGATTGATTAGAAAGAAAGAAGTGCTGTTTTCTACAGATATTTTTTCTTGAAGGGGCTTAGAAAGGTCAGGGCTAAAACAGTGGTGAATGGTGGAAAGAAAGCATTCTCCTAAGCACGACCTTGATTAAATGCTAATTGACTGAAAAAGAAATAGGTGGAATAGGGTTTGCTTATATTTCAGTTTTCTTATCTGTAAAATGGAATAATAATTCTAATTCCATAGGGTTGTAGTGAGAAAAAACATGAATGACTGGTTCATTGTCATTGAGTAGACAGTCAATAAGTATTTATTTATATCAATTGAGACTCATGAAGAGGGGGCAGTTAGCTAGCCTGGTGAGAGAGCTCATAGGAAACATATGAAAATTCTGATTATTTAAACACCCATTGGACTTACAAATCCAAACCGTAGCTCTGAGAGGCCTCATATAGAGCCCAGTGATGATGTCCTCACTCTTCACATCTTCAAAACTCTTCTTTGGAAACTTCCCTCAGAATAAATCTTACTTTATAGCTACATTTGATGATTGATATTATTCAGTATTTACCCAGCTGGATTCTCTACTTTTCTTATCACACTTAGATCTCATTGACTTTTGGTGGTACCCAAAGTCCAATTCAACCTTAAAAAGTTAAAAAATACTACGCAGAACCTAGAGGCAAAATCAAAAAGGAGCTCAGAAAAACGCTGTGATTCATTGCAGCTAATGTGATTGTTAGACTATCAGCTTGCTTGCCAGAAAACCAAGAAAAGGCAAACTACTGAAGGAGATCCATAGCAACCAGCTAAGGAGGGTTCCCAGCTCCTCAGGATTGCACCTCAGCTGAGGGCCATGGCCAGGCTGAGGAACCTATGGTGCTCTGAGGCCCAGGGCTTAGAGTTTAAAGCCTGGGAGCCCATGAAAATTTAGAGTTCAGGGCATCTCTCAAAATGCCATGCTTAGAATGTGTTTTAGCTGAGATATGGCTGAATGTACAGATCTTTTCAGTTCACACTGGCTTATGCCATTGCTTCTGAAAGTCTGCTTTTATTCAGAGTGAGACAGTTCCATGATGATCGCAGGAAAAGTTATTTAACCTTTTTGAGCCTCAGTCTTTTCATATGGAAAAATGGGAGCAGTAATAGTACATTTCAGTAGGGTTTTGGGGAGATTACATAAGATCATGAAAATAAGTGCTTAATGAGGCATCTGACACATAGTAAACTCTCAATAAACTAGAGTTATTATTATTATTATTATTATTATTATTATTATCCACAACAGCTAAATACAGCCCAATCTACCTCTGTGCTCAGCTCAGTGCCTAAGAAACCTAGCTTAATTAGAGGTCTGGCTCACTTGAATTTACCCCAAAGGGGATACTAGACAACAATTACTGAGGGAGGGAACCTTTTATGAAATGTCTGGAGTTCAGATTATGGGTGGAGAGAAAGCCATTAAAGGTACCAAGCTCATTGTATTAATTAAATATGCAAGGTTTGGCAAAAGTAGGTTTATAGTTATGAGTACGTGAAAGACAGAGTTTATTCTTGTATTATTATTTATTAATTATTGTATTACTAGAGGCCTGATGCACAAAATTCTGCAAGGGACTCGGCCCTCGAAGCCCCAGTTTCATCCTCAAGGTTGTCTGGATGGCCATTCTGCTTTTTGGTCTAATTAACATATTAGGTCTTTATTATATAGGATTTTCCATATGAACAACAGTAAACCTACTTTTGTCCCACCCTGTACATTCAAGAGTGTGTTTTTTAAATAGTTATGTGCCTTTATAGTCACGTTTGCTATAGAAATATAAATTCCATTTTCATATCTTCTGAGTAGAATAACAGAATAACAACAGTAATATTAAGACTAATGTCTGCCCAGCCGTATGGCTCACTGGTTGAGTAGTGACCTATCAACTAGGAGGTCACATTTCAATTCCCAGTCAGGACACATGCCTGGGGTTACGGACTTGATCTCCAGTGAGGGACATGCAGGAGACAACTGATCAATAATTCTCTCTCATCATTGATGTTTCTATCTCACTCTCCCTTCCTCTCTGAAAACAATTTTTTAAAAAATGGCTAACATTTACTGAAACTCAGGATGCTACAAAACTCCTTTGAGTGGGATATATACCTGGTTTGGCATCACACTAATAAATAAAATGTCAGCACAAAAAGAGCAGAGCTATCTCCTCCCGCTACTCTCTCCACCTCCCCATGCATCCATGCCCTTCACCATCTGGTGTTCACCAGTGTATCAGGCATCATTAAACTGTGTAACTGCCAATTTTCTCTTCCCACCGGTAAAGCATAGGTACGCGTGCATTCGTTCACACATCAGCAAATATTTACTAAATGCCTGCTCTGAGACACTGGTCAAGGACGGAAGTAGAGCATTCCTTCACGGACCAGCTAGCCGGGAGGCCTTGGCGTATCTCAGGGGTCAGTTCACTATGTTACAATGAAGAGCTGTTTCAACGGAATGGTTCTTGTGTCAGTTTGTACATGTTTTAAATGATGGTAACACTTTTAAGTGTTGGTAAAACTGATTGGTAGTACTTTAAACAATGAAGAATTTAAGAATAAATAAGTAAATAAAGCTGATTGGTAGCAACGATGCTACGGTGGTCTTTGGTGATGTTGGTGGGTCTTTGGTGTTTACCAGTCAAGAGGTGAGGAAGAGTGAGGCACTGCCGGGGAAGGATAACTAGGAAACAAAGCTGCAGAGCTGCCTGTCACTTGCAGGGCCTTGTCATAGGAGGTGTAAGCCTCTGCGGTTTGAGTCTCAAGTTCCTGCAGCCTAACCCAGTTTCCGTCATTCAGAGGGTGTGTCACTTGGGATTGTTATTGTGTCGCCGTGGAAAAAAATATAGCTGAGATTGCTGCAGGCGAGTCACTCTTCAAAGGCAAATGAAAGGAGAAAAATTCCTCTCTGGCAACATTTTAAAGAGCCTTTAAGTAAATATAGTCCACCATTCAACTCGCGCGAGGCATGCCATTACTTTTAAGTATGACTTCCTCTGAAGATGGTGACTGCCATTAGGAAGTCATGGTTGCTGGTGGAGTGCGTGTTTTAATGTGAATTTTTTTTGATGTTGGTTGCTGTTTTTCAACTTTTAGGTAATGGCACCGCAAAAAAGAACATATTTCTTAAATGTCTCTTTTGAAGGGGTAAGATGGCTTAAAAATGGGCTTTCTCTAAAGAACAAAATGAGGCTCAACTCTCAGGGCATAGATTCGGCAGCTCTGTTGTTTCTTTCTGTAAGTAAAATCCAATTGATAGCTGCTCCAGTCCTTAAAGACTGGAGAAAACTGACAGCTTTTCAGAAATGACAGAGTATCTAACATAATTACTCTTTATTCATTAACCCAAAATAGAAACACACTTAAAATAACCAGAAGGAAAAATACCTATTTTCCTGATCGCCCAACATGTCAATTATTTCTCTTTTGTTGAATGTCAAATATACTGTAACCAAATCTATTTTTACAGAGAGGGGCAAGGTAATTTAGAGGAGAGAGGGAGGGAGGAAGAGAGGTAGGGAGGAGCAGAAAAGGAGGGGGAAGTGAGGGAGAGTTTGAGAATGTGATGTCTCCCACCAGTATTTCTATGCTCTTTATAATGTCATTAGTTTTTCTCCTGATAAGCATTCTGCCTCATTCAGGCAATATATTACACTAAAGAATCTCTTTCCTTTAACTCTCCTGTGTCTCAGTTTCTTTATCCTTTAAATGATGATAATGCTTGTTCTGTTTCATAGTAAAGGTGTTAGGATTGCTAGTATAGTATAGATAAAAATATTTTGAACTCCCCAGAAAGACACAACACAAAGTATTCTTACTGTCTCCATTATCACCAAAGATTCTCTGTACTTTCTTCTTATTGCATCTTTGCTTCCCAGCATCTAGCCAAAAATAGTAGCTTAATGATGGACGTAAGATAGTAGAGCTGCAAAGGAACTGAAAGGGTGTTGAATTCAGCCTTTTCTTTTATTCAGAATTGGATAGTGGGGCTTAGAGCCATCAAATAACTTTTTGGGGTTACTTCCCAGACCAGTTTCTTCAACTATGAGTGATTTTTCAAGACTATGCTGTCAATTCTTTCCCCGCTCTCTTATTCTCTTAGCGGCTTAAACTATTTAAACTTCAAATACAATCTTTACTCTAAAGTTTCTAAAACTGATACCCCTATCTCTCACAGGCGTGTTCTTCCATTTCATACAATTGCTTTCACAGCTTTAATAATCAGATCATTGTATTTGTTTCCTAGAATTGCCATAATAAATATGAACCCTGATGTGGTTCAGAGCAAAACTGATGCTCACTTAATATTTCCCTAACTTGTCAGAAATCTTTAGGGTCCCTTCAAATCCAGGCTCTATGCAAATTGATTAAATAAATTAAATCAAATATGTAATATGAGGTCTTATATAAGAAACAGAAAACTAAGAATGATGTTAAAGGTCAGTAAATAACTTGGAAACACATGCATGGTTTGTTGTTAATTCAATAATGCTGACTCAAAGAATGCATGGTACCAGCTTTTGAGGATACTATGTATATAAAAAGGCCAGTGAAGCACTGGACAACATTAACAGTGGGCATTTTTCATGCTGTTGTTTTAGATGATCTCTATCCTGTTATGATTTACTTCCTGCAATGAACGTATATTATCAGTTCTGTATGAAGGAGTAAAGAAGTTATCATTAACAACTTTTATCTATCTGAATTTATGTCCCACTTTTTAAGATTTATGTGTATGTTAGAAATGAGATCAGATTTAAAATGGTACTTAAAGAGGGTCAGACTTCCGGCCTATGGTAGAGCTACTCATTCTTGCAAGTCACCAAAGGAAAATGTAAAGCCACGATAAACTGTAACTAGTTGCAGAGGATGAAGCAGGGAGTCAAACAGTGTCATTGGTCCAGACCCTAGTGTGATTTTGTCCCTTCATTTGTTTAGGTTAAAGTCAGATGATTAATTTCCTATTGCTGCATAACAAATCAGCATGGACTATGAGGCTTAAAACAGAGCTGGCATCTATTAATACCTGTCTGCTGATCACCTGTGGATTTGAAAGTTTGGGCATGGTTTATTGGGGTCCTCTTCTTAGGATCTCACAAGGCTATGATCTGGGTGTTGGCCTGGCTAAGTCCCCATCTGGAGGCCCAACTACAGAAGAATCTACTTCCAAGTTCATTTAGGTTGTTGGAAAAGCTCATATCCTTGCAGCTCAATGACAGAGGGCCCTGGATTCTCCCTAGCTGTCAGCTGGGTGCCCTCAGGCCTCAGGTGCCACCTGCAGATCCTTGCCTCTCTCCACAGGGGATTCATACCCTGGCTGGTTGCTTCTTCACGCTTACAGGAGAACCTCTCTTTCCAGTCTGCTAAGACAGAATCTTAGATAACAGTGACATGCCATCAAGTTTACATATTTACCAGCCAGAAGCAAGTCAGAGGTTAGACAGCACTCAAGGGTAGAAGTAGATACTAACACCTCAAGAGATTATGGAACCATCGTGGAATTCTGCCTACCATACAAATCAGGCACATGGAGAAGTCTGCAGAAAACAATCAGAGAAAGAGCAGGAGGGGTGAACTGCGCCCCAAAGCCCAGTCTCTTCCCTTCTCAGGCTGTTTTGTGTAGGGGCTGCTCCCCTAGGTAGCCACAGAGACAACAGCTCTCTCCTGGGCAGCTGAGGGAGAAAAGCTCTTCAGCCTCTGGAAAGCAGAAATAACCAACCAGAAAAGGACGCAGCCACACGTGCCACAGAATCAATACACCCTGTCCACACCTTTGGAGATTCGGATGCAAAAGTTCGTAGTTCAGGCATTGGCTGGTGTGGCTCAGTTGGTTGGAGTATCATCTAGTGCTCCCAAGGGTCACAGGTTCCATTCCTGGTCAGGGCACATATCCAGGTGGCCAGTTATCCCTGGTTGGGGTGCATGCAGGAGGCAACTGATCGATGTTCCTCCCTCATGTCGATGTTTCTCCCTCAAACAAAAATAAATACAAACTTGGTATTTTTACTTTTTCAGAGTCCCATAGCTGATTCTGACGAGCTTCTCTGTGCTCATCTCTGCTCTGATGAGCTTCCTGACAAGTGGAAGGCCTTTCCCTTTCCATTCACATATTGAAAGCCCCACTCTGTTTCCATGTTTGCATGAAGCCTTTTCTGATTTTTCCAGTGCATGCTAATTTTCCTTCCTTCAACTTACATAGTTGAGTATTTACTTATAAAAACTACCATATGGGGTAGTGCGTTTTTGAGTTCCTGCTCATCATTTTTGGGTCTTGTTCTTCTAAGACATAGATCTTTTTATTAAGCAGATTTCTGAGCATATCACAGGATATAATTTAGTTTCATTAGTTGGATAAACTCAAAATAGTGATAGAGCACAGGTACTTCATTTCTATGGAGGTACTAACTTGGATTTGGAAAACTATTGTTTCAGATGAGAACAGTTAAGGAGGCAGTATATTACAGTGGAGTGTTCCTAAATGCTACATATTCATGTGCAAAGTACTTAATTGGGGGGGGGGCATATTATTTGTATATTTTTATACTACAATTTACATAATACTTTTCTTTAAATTGAATCTTACTTGACTGCAACCTAAACAATACTACCTACACCACATACTTCACATACTAGTTATACATTTTTTAATTTCACCTGAATATATGTATTAATGAAGTATTGTCTGTGTGCCACCTACAATTATTTCCTGTAACACCAATAGTGCTTACACAACTTGTTAGGAGTTACTTATACAGTGCAACGCATTGCTGGTCTCTGGCTCTACCTCTTTTAGACCGTGGCCCTCTGAGTCCAGGATATAGGATAAGGATAATAACAGTAACAACAATTAATAAGCACTATGTACCTGGTGAAGTTCTAAGTGTTTTAAATGTGTTCATTTATTAAATCTCCAAAAACAATCCTATGTTATTATCCACCCCCACTTTTTTTTCTGACAAGGAAATGAAGGCACAGAGAAGTTAGGTAACTTGCTTAAGGTCATACACCTGGTAAGCAAGACTCAGGGATTTGAATGCAGACAGTCTGACTCCAGGGTCTGTTCCATTAAATACTCCATACACTGCTTCCCTGGTTTAATCTGGTATTAGGAAGATTAAATGCAAAACAAAACACAAAACACACGTACACACAAATGCAGGCATGTGCACGCACACACATTTCAGTTAGCACCACGTCTAATTTATAGAAAGAATTCAATAAAATTTAATGATCTTTCTAGAAGCTATATTGGTATATTTTATTCCCAATTACAAATGGGGTTATATCAATCTTTTAAACCTCAGACTGGAGAAGTCCAACGCCTTCCCATTGAGGCCACTAAGAAAACTTCAGACAACTTTCCGGTGGGGTGAAAGGGCAGAAGTGCACCTGATTTGAGAAATTGTACATTGATCCTGACACAACAAAGGTGGCTTAAATTGACCTTCCTGAAAGTTTGCAGGTCATGAAGACCAATTAGTTGCTATGGTGTCAATAAGTGCAAATTGCTTTAGATTGTTGGTGAATAGGGAAATCTCCACTGGGTCAGTGCCCAGGGCAATGAGGTACTAAAGGCACTGCAGGTGGTTTGAAGGCAGACATTAAAAAAAAAAAATTCACAGCTGTGCTGGGCTTTAGCGGTTCACCCAGAAATGGTGATGTGTTCAGGCCTCTTCTTCAGCTGATGAGTGCAAATCAAGGTGCTCTTCTCAGCCTATACATCACGATGGGATCCAGATTAATTTCACTGTAAGGATCATATTCTCTTTAGACAGGGTACAGCAACTGGCGTTAGACAGAGTTGCTTATTTTGCAGAACGTTTGGTTATCTGTAAAACATCAACATCTGACTAATTAGTGGTCCTTCCCACCAAGCAGTCTTCATTTTAAAAGGCTGTATTTACAATTAATGGAAAAGAAAATTTATAAATAAATGTCTGAGTTGAAATGTGGAAACCAAATGTTCAACCTTTATAAAACACCAGTTCAGAACTCAGCCTAGACATGCCATTATGTTTCAGTAACAATTAAAAAAGAACTTCTCCGAACTAACAATGAATATACTGTCACAATAAACAGAGTTAACAGAGATAATTAAAAGTATTTTTATTCAATTAATAAGATAAAGTGTCACAGTTGAGAATGATTACTGTGAACTTCTGGAGACAGGGTACAGCAGAACCCTTGTCTTTGTAAAAACGTAACTATATCCAACAATTGCAATATGTTTTATTCATATGGTGTTTATGTCTAGATATGCCCAAGCTATTTGCTAGGTGAACAGTCACACTTGATAGATTCAGGAGGGAATTTCTTGGTACAATGAACAAAAAGAGCTATTTTGTTCTTGTGCTCCAACCTCAGACCAAGGGAAAAAAAACTGTCATAAAGATATGGTCACCTTTCTGCCTTTAAAACTATGCTGGTGCCTGGGGAAGAATTTTCAGAATGTAAAAAAAAAAAAATGGTGACATTACATGGAAAACTTTCTGTACTTCCCCTTGTAATAGTCGATCTTGTTTAGGCAGTAGCCTCTGAGTGGACTGGGAACAGCGCATTATGAGTGATGGCCAGGGATTCTGGGGCAAGGGATCCATGAAACTATTATATGATGACCGAGAACTGATGTTTCTATTAAAACTTTACTATTTAAGCTTTGTTTCCCAATGCTTTGATATAGTGAAATGTCTGAGTTGAGTACCATTATCCAAACTACCTATGATAAAAATAAATGACTTAAAATACCAATTTAATGCTCTTTTATTCTCCCTGCCTTGCCTAGGCTACAAAGACAAAGATATACTCCTTATAATTGGAAGGGAAAACAAGCAACACGGCCTTTAAACGATAGAGCTTTTGTTATGTAGCTGTGAAAATTCAGCAATTGAAAATAAAGAGGGCGATAGCTGGGGAAAGATCCATAACCAACTAAGGTTATACCCAGGGGTGTTGCTCAGCTCACATTTCAAGGGGAATATTAGGTCACTGACAGAAATAAGAGTGGGTGGAATTTTTTGTTGTTGTTCATTTTAGTTCCAATGACCTGGCAAAGGGCTACTTACTGAACTGTGTTTGTTTGTGGAGGTAACTCTACAGGGAATAGTTTAGATTATGCTACAGGAATGGTGTATGCAATAGAAACACCTTTTAAAAAACATTGACTTAGATCTGAGCTCTGCTGCCTTCGTGGTACAACTAAGAAGCCGATTTTGCTTTTGAAAAGGAAAGGGTTCTCTGTGGGGGTTGTATGCTCTTTACCAATGGAATAGCCCTTGGAAATCCATGGTTGTTCACATTCCAGATGGAGATGTAGGACTCAAAGCAAAGCAGGAAACGAAAACCTAAGACTATTACCCAAAGCCAGAAAGGAAAGCTACTCTGCTGGCATCTGGGATGTTTGCAACAGGTACCCCAAGCATAGGATGCCTATGAACGGTGTTATCTGTTATCTTTCCAGCAGCCTCACAGCCTGATGGTCAATGAACTTGCCCAGGAAAGCGCAAAGTTCTTGGCCAATTTGAGAACTAGAATGGAGTGCTAATGCGGAGGCAGCCTCACATGGAAAGTGACAGGACTCACAGTGCTGAAGACTTGGAATTGATACCTTTATAAAACAGAGAACATGCAGCAAATTAGCCTTTAGGAATGAACAGCTAGGAAAGTGCAATTTCTCTGAAAATTCTTCCAACCTCACCAAGATGAGTGTGAAGGAGCACAACCTGAAAAGAGAAACTGAGACCAAATAGGACCAGAAATAGGCAGACTTTGTAAAATTCCAAGTATGACAGAGAAGCTCAGATGATTAGACCTGCTCCTTGTTCGGGGCAACCAGGCAGCTTCTCTGGGTCCTGCGCTTGTCTGATGGAAGGGAGTAGGGCTTGGAGAAGCATCATTCCTTATTTCTCTTCTCTGTTTCACCAAAGTTTCTGTTAGGGACGCAGTAGCAGTTGCTAACAGTGTGGCTTCCTCCTCTACATGATGATTGTGATAGGGCTTGAACTGGTTGAGATACTCAGGCTCCAAATGCTTCCAGGGACAGCTCTGACTATGGCACCGGTGGATAAGGCTGGCTGTTGTAGGTGGACCTGGGGAAGTGTGAGGTATGCGCAGGCAGTGATATAAGGCATGGATCTGGTGGAACAATAGGCATATGCAGCCTGAAGATTTTGAAACTCCCAACATAATCAGCTATAAGAGATCCCTCTCTGAGATGCCATTTTGGATATGGGAAAATTTTAAAGTGCAAGAAAACATAAGCTCTGGCTCACTTCCCCCCTCATCATTGCTCTCCATTCCAATCTAGCTTCCTGAAGATAAAGACCAACTATTTTTCATTTAGATGGGCCCTCAAGAGATGTTTGTTGAAGAGATGAATGGAAAAGCAAAGTGTAGGAACCATGAGAAGAATGATCTGCGATATTTTGTGTTTATGTTCAGTGCCTTTTCATTTACTGGTGTATGCTTTTAGAGTTGCCTCTGGCAGTGGGGACAGACTTTCCCCTTTCTGCACACATGACACTCTTGCATACCCATGAGCCCTGGGTTTGACTTCCTGAATAACTGGAATCTAGTGGTAGAGCTGGAGGTGGAGTTGAGAAATGGGAAGGAGCGTGACTCGACTGCTTCAGAAGATGTCTGTGACTACCTTATGCATTTCCAGATTTACATGAAAGATATCTGCACACTAGCTTCTCTGTAAAGAAGAGATTTCAGTGCCGTGAACTTGGACTTTAGAAGTCCATCTCTCCAACACATTTAGTATACACACACACACACACACACACACACACATTCCCCAATCACTGTAGTACAGGATGAAAATATTGACTGGGTCTATTCATGAGTACATTTGTATCGAAGAGTCCATTGATTTACAGGTACCTCATCAAGTAATGTCTCTTCTGGACTCCATATCTGTGCCCTTGTGAGGGATTAAGTCAAGATGGTCAAGGCTCACAGGACCAAGCCAGAGAGCCCTGGTTAAGGAGAAAATGTGTCTCTAATTACCTTGTTCACAGATGTGGACTAGAGCACATGAAGGAAGATTCAAGGCATTTGGAGGTATTATGCCAACACCAATCAACATATTGAACAGGTGGAAGTGTTGAGGGGGCAGTGCCTGAGGCAGTGATGGGTTTGGTTTTTTTAATCGCATTTAATAATGATCTGGAAGAAGGAGAAATACATTAAAATCTCAGAGTATACTAAAGTGACAGGTGGCATAAACACAAATGAGGGCAAACAATAGGATAAGAGAATTTAGAACATAAATGAGTTTCTGTCAGGAAAAAAAATGTGCTTTCACATCTGTGCAAAGTTTCTTAAATCAGCAATGGAAATTGTTTTAAAGTATTTTAGCTCAGAAAAATTCATAGGCATTGCTCACATTTGTAAGTGCTAACCTCTCCCCACTCTAGCTCTTTTTTACTCCATTGGAGTATACTGTTTATTCTTATTATTTAAAAATGCAAATCTAATCATGCCATTCCGCTGCTTAAAATCTTTGAAAGATTCTGGGTTTCCTGCAGGATGGAGGCCAAGCTCCTCAGCCCTGCAGAAGACCCTTTCTTCACTATTTTTGTTCATCTTCCCAACCTCCTTCACACGTCTGTCTGCTCTGCACTCCTCATTGCATCCCAGCTGAATTACGTGTAGTTCTTGATTGCATCCCACCTTCTTACTAACTGCTCACACTCCTTTCTCCTCTCCGAGTCATCTCCACATGACTTTCAAGGTTTCGTTCTGGCCTCACCTCATTCACAAGCTGTTTACACAGAAGCCATCCTTGCCCCTGAGATGCGTGGTGCCTTCCACGTACTGCTATCACACCCATTGCCCACTTCTAACCTAACATGTTGATCATGATATGGGCACTTAGTTGAGCACTTAATTATGCTCCAGACTTTGTGTTATGTGTTTTCACTCATTGTCTTTGTAATCATCACAACCACAGGATGCAAGCATAATGAGGAAATTTCATCATAGGTTAAGTTACTTGTCCAAGATTATACAGCCCCTAAGTGGCAGAGCTGGGCTTCAAACTGCGTCCAGAGTCTACTCTTTTACAGTAATTTGTTTCCTTGTCTGTCTCCCCTACTTGTGTACATTTCTTGAGGACAGGGACCATGCCATGATAACCTAGTATCTACAGTATCTTGCATGGTGTATACACAGCTTAATAATAACAACAACAAAGATAATATTTAACAAGTGCTAACTAAATGCTAGGAAATTTACATGTGCTTTTGTGTGCATTACTCACAAAATATTGCAGAATGGATCAAATCATTTTTCATTTATACTGAAAGAACCTGAGGCTTAGAGGCTGAGAAACATTGATGATCTATCCCCCAGAGCCCTCACTCTTTATGATGTATCATTTTGCATTCTCATATGAAAAAAAATAGGCCTAAAATATCTATAGGATTCCACAACAAACAATTGCCAATGAATCCCCGACTTAAATACATGGGAGGATCCATGTATACGCAAAAGTATAGACTCGCTGTCTAATTTTTATTGGGCCTGTTGATCTCCATTACTAGAGCCCATTCCAATTTGCTGTAAGTTTTAGCCTCGAGGGCACTTGCTTATTTTTGTGATTAGGTTGAACATAGATCCACATACTGTTTTGGTATCAAAGTAGCTTAGCTCTTACTATTGTTCCATCTCAAGTTTTTCTTATTTAGAAGAAACAGCAAAACGCAGGTCCTGGATGGTGCCCGTGAGCTACAATGAAAAGCATATTGGTCTAGGTGGGAAGGAAGGCTCTCAATCCGTTGTGCTATTGGGTTCATCACTTTTTTCCTCTGCATTTCACTTTTCTCTCCTAGAAAAAGACCAGCTTCCTGGGTCTTAAACTGTGGGCCAGCTATATCAACATTAGCAGGGCAGTAATTAATAAATATTGACTTATTGGGTCCTATTCATAGAGATTCAGATTCTGCAGGTTTAAGGGGAGTGATTTTGTGATTTTGCTGCAGTGAACTTTGGTGTACCACCGGCCTAATGACTTTGAGCTGAGGTAGATAATGTCATTTATTATCCAGGCTTACTTTTTGGAAGCTCAGGAGACTTTTGTTAAAATTGATAATGTGCACATCCCAAAGGTTTATAAAATGAGGGCCTTGTATGTAGTAGGCTGAGTGGGTTTCACATTCACTACATTCTCAAATGAGACCTATGTTACCTGGAAGTTTAAAAAATATATAGCGAGAAAAGTAATGGCTAACATGATATAGCAGTTTAAAATTTTTTCATATACATTACTTTATTCCATGCTCACTTGATAGATTATTTCCCTTTTGCAAATGAGAAAGCCAAGGCTTTCAGATTTGTCTAAAGCCATAGCGTGTGTCAGAAGCTCGGCCAGAATTTGATCTCATATCATCTGAATCCGAAAGCCATGATGTATTTGGTTCTTCAATAGAAACCTTGAAGCCTATGACTTTTACAGTAGAGCTTCTAAGTCTTTATATGAGAAGGAATTACATTTTATTTTTAGATTCTTAAGATAAGAAGACTAAGCTTTTTGATTGTAAGAGTGCTGAACAGAACGAATGACATAATGCTGCTAAAGGCTTTAGTATGCCTCCAGCAATTTCCACTAACTTCAAAAACATTTGCTAGCTTGATGCAAGACACTGGCTTGAGAACCACTGGTTTAGAATTTGTGGCCTTTTAGGGAGTGACTTACATGTTGAGGATTTTGTTCTTTGATATTTATTTCACTCCCCACCTGTTTCCCCAAAAGATTATATTTCTCCCTCAGTCCAATTCCATTTTAATAAATGGTACCACAATCAATCTAGTTGCTCAAGCCCCAAACTAAAGTTTGATTTATTTTACTCTCATTCTGCTTACTAATTCCCTCTCATCCATAATGAGTCTATTTGGCTCTATGTTCATATATATCCTAACATTGTCCACTTCTCTTCACCTTCCTCTGTCCATCTTCCCTAATACCACCTTAAATTAAACCACCATAATCTCTTTTATGAACTGCAATAGCCTCCTAAGTGTTCTCACAGATTCTTCTCTGGCTCCCTGCAATCCGTTCTCCTCACTCAGCAGAGAGACCTACTTCAAAATATAAAATCCATGTCACTCCCCTACTTAAACCTCTGCAGCAAATTTCCATTTCATTTGGAATAAAATCCAAACTCCTTAAAATGGCCTTGGGTGATTGAGTTTCTCTTCATCATTCTGAATAGTGTCTCATCACACCAGTCACACTAGGCTTGTGTCAGCACCTTGAACACATTAAGTTCACTTTTGTATCAGATCCCCTGCATTTTTTTTTTACCTCTGCCTGGAATGAAGTTCCCCAAGATCTTCATAAGTTTACCCTCTCTCTTCACTCAGATATTAATTTGAATATCCTTAGCTATCACCTGTCCTTGTCCTAGAGACCTTCTCAAATAAACTCTATGTTACTAATCTGTTTTGTTTTCTTTATAGAACTTGGTGAGGCTACACTGTAATTTACATAAAATGTATTAGAATAGATCTTATAATATAAGAACGAGTTAGGTGAAGTTATACTCAAATACAGATGCATCCTAATCAGGAGTTCACATCCCCACAGGAAGGTGGGAGGCTATGAGCTAACACTGTATAGAAAGGCTACTCTGGTAGAGGCTACTAGAAACATTTCAGCTACCTTTATCTCTGATAAATATGGTATGCTAATTACCATAATGAATGTCAACATGGATTTTTTATTGGTGAAATTAGTGCCTTGTTAACTAGCAAAATGAACGCTAGAAATGGACTCTGACTAATAATAAAATTAAAGGTGGATGTGTCTAAAACATTTAGGTTATATTTGGCATGAACAAGATATAGACAACTAGAAAACACTTTTTCAAAGGATTGGAATACGAAGCTTGACCTATGTCTAGCCATTGGTTGAGAAGACCTTTGTTGGCCTGATGCTGACTAGAAGGGTAGCAGAATACTTGTCACATCCATCTTACAGATGAAAAAGAGCAGGCCACTGAAAATAGCATCACTAAATGATCTGATCAGAAATTCCTAACTGGGCAGATCATGATGGGTCATTATGCCCCAGATACATAACTTCATTAATAAAAGGTTTATCTTTGCTTTATGCAAGCCCTGTTCATTGTTTCTGTGCATCTAGGTGAACATATGTTTGAAATGTCTTTTCAAAGCCCCTCCTTCTAAAGTATGACCACCCTCAAGAGAGCACATAATCTTAACTGTCCTATAATCTGATACCTGCCTTGCTTCCTCCCACCTTCATATAATCTTCCTTAGGATTCCAAATGCATCTTTAAAAAGCTGCAAACGATCATTTCTTGGAAGCATCTACCTCAGTCTGTTGAGATCTTGTTTTCAGGTATATCCTCTGTTTGGCTCAAGTAAATTTTTATAAAAATTGTCTACAGGTTTGGACTTTCTTATATCAACAATCTTGAGGGAACCTTTCATGTACGATGGTGGAAATACAGAAAGATGATACTCCATTAAGCCATAGGACAGGTTTTATTAACAGTTATACTGGTTTACTAATACGCTTCATTTAATAAAAGTTCTTATGTGTGGTAGAATTTGGTATGAGTCTTACTTTCATTTATAACCTAACAGCAAGGTTGTAGGGAGAGTAGCTCACTCAAAACTTGTAGTATCATGCATTATTTTCCAAAAAGAACCCAAGACTTGTGCATACCAAATGCACTTTGGTTTACTTTACAAGAATTAGTAGATAAAAGTTCACGTATGTATTTGTATATTTGCTTGGTATCTCTTCCTCACCTCACCCACTCTAACCCCAAAGTAAATCTTCCAAGAGTGAAGGTCTTAAGTGGTCTGTTCTCTGAGCCTTGACCTGAACCAGACCTAGTAGGCACTATTTTAGTCATTTAACTAGAGGCCCGATGCACAAAATTTGTGCAGAAGTAGGCTTTCCTTCCCCCGGCTGTTGGCACCGGCTTCCCTCTGGCCGCCATCAGACACCAGGACCCTGGCTCCCCTCACAGCCCCGGCTTCATCTGGAAAGTCATCCGGAAGGATGTCTGCTCTAACTAGCCTATTATGCTTTTATTATTATAGATAGTTATTTTAAATTTCTTAAAGAGAATAAAAGGAGGAGGGGGGCAGAAATAAGAAGAATAGAACATAGAAACAGTGGTAAGGAAACTGGGGAGAAGAATAAAATAAAGGTACATGATGAAGAAGTCAGCAACAGAAGAGTTGTTAGTCTTTAACAGGCAATGAAGTGGTAGCTATGCTTTCCAAGGTGTATTTCTTGGAATACTAGTCCTCTGAGACACTATGAAACACACACACACACACACACACACACACACATTTAGTGGTTAAATAAGACTAGCAAGAACTACATAAATCTCCCTCCAATATCCACAATGCACACAAGCATATTAAGGGCTCTGAAAGGCATTTTGAGAACACACACAAAACAAAACGCTTTAACTTTGTTTTGCTCAATATTTCCTAAACTTAATTTAGCAAGCATTGGATCCTATTTTTTCTCTGTAATACTTATTAACAAACTCTGAAGAAGGCTTTAGAAAATCATAAAGGCTGTGACTAGGAAACTGGCAAAGAAAACACCAATTCTTTCATTATCCTGTGAAGCTAGCTCTGGGGCAAGAGTCTAACCTTTCCTTCCCATGTGCCTCGTGCATGGAAAGCATCAACAACTGTGTTCTGAAGCAGCCAGGGAAACAAATCTCAGTCTGCTCCTACCTTCTGACCCATCCTTCACCTGGAGAAAGAAACGAGGACTGAACAGCTGAACTTTCCAGAAGCAGGAATACTGAGCGATATCTAGGAGCAATCATGCACTGAAAATTGGATCTGAACATGCTACCCAGTGTAGCAGAAAAAATGAACCCATGAGAACTGCCAGTACAATGAAACCCACTTACTACATCCTTTTAAGCATCAGCCGCATGCTCACACATGCTCAATGCTTTCTTTCCTTGACCCTGGGAGAAATATGATGAAGGTGTTTCACTTTAGTAAGGTTCATGAGTTTATGCCTTGAGAATCCCCTTGAGAATAAACTCTAGGGACTGAGAGAGGAAAAGAACAACTACTTTTAGCGGATGTTGTCTTTATTTCCTTTCCACAATACTGCAACTAACACATCAGCATTCATTAGATTTTCTAAACTCAGTAAGCATCAAACAGAGATGACTATTTTTTCTTTTTTATTATGTTAACTAAAAGTCAAGTCATCTAGGAGAGTTAGGCAAATGCATTTTGGGGGAAATTTCTAAAATATAAATACTCTAAAATATGGACAATTACATTGCTAAATGTTTTAACAACCCAAGAGACATGTGAATATTTGTAAAGGTAAAAAAAAAAATAATGAAGGGCCAGGTAGGTGTGGCTCGGTGGTTGAGTGTTGACCTATGAAACAGGAGGGCACCGTTTGATTCCTGGTCAGGGCACATGCCTGGGTTGCAGGCTTGATCCCAGTGGGGTGTGTGCAGGAGGCAGCTGATTGATATTTCTCTCTCATCGATGTTTCTAACTCTCTATCCCTCTACCTTCTTCATCTCTGTAAAAAGCCAATAAAGTATATTTTAAAAAAGACTTAGGAGATGAAATTTCTGAAGTTATCTTGAATTTTTCAAGTTCATAGAAATGATTCACTTAATGAAAGCATTGCTTTTGGTTATAAAGTCAAAGTTAGATGACCGAGAGCCATTTCACTGTTTAAGATACTTGATTCATGGGAAGGTACAAAAGTTTGCTTTCCAGTATTCTAGTCATATGGTTATAGAAGTCAAATACTTATTTGAAAGCCACAGATGAATAAGCAAGTAGATGAAAGACTTAGATTACACACACACACACACATTGTTTTTCTAGAGACACTCATTTGTATGTGTGTTTGTGGCTGTGTTAGGATTTATTTGTGTGAGGAAAAGGGATGAGAAGAAAGAGAAATGGAGAAAAATAAAAAAAGAAAAAAATACATAGGAAATGAGAGAAGAAACAGAGTTCATAGACAAATACTTAGGTTCCTACTAAATACAATTTAACCAAAGGAAGCCAACAGATATTTGATTGATATGAACTAAATTGAAGTGTGTGTATGTGTTTTTGTAGGGGTCATTTCTTGGTAATCTACTGTGTTCTCTGGCCTATACAAAAGTTGTGTCAGGTGTCTATAATCCTTGATAAAACACTCCCTGTACAAATAAAGTAAATTCTAAAGCAATTTGTTGACAAAAGTTTGGTCACATGTTGCAGAAAGATCACGTGAAATGAAATGGTTTGGAATTTTAGTGTAATTATTTGCTGTGGAGCAAATACATTTTTAGTGGCCAATCAAGATCATACAGAGTAGTTTCAAAACAGCAAAAAACAAAAGCGAAATAAAGGATACACAGGGTAGGAATTTTGAAAGGTAGGCTCATATAGAATATGAATGATACTGGGACAGGAGTGAAAGAACTCAAAACTATATGCGGGAGAGAATAGAATCAAGGGAGTAGGGGAGAATTTTTGAAAGTCAAAGTCTCAGAATGTTCCATTTGAGTTCAGTATAAACTATCTTCACTTTATTCTAAAAAAAGCTGCTTGAGCATTTGGAGAGGTACAAAGAAGGAACAGAAAGATAGAGGAGCTCACGACGAGCCATAAATCTTGACGTTTAAATTGAGTGGGGGGAGATGAAGCAGTACATATAGTGCAGAACTTGTTTAAGAAAGTGACAAATGGTGTTTCCATTTGTGAAAGTCATTTACAATTGGCCATTAATAAAGTGGGTGGGATGGAGGGAACCTTTTACCGAAGTTTTAAATTTTCAGTCATCAGTTTAGCCTATTTCATTTAATTCCATTTAACAGGCTTAGAGTTGATTTTATTCAAATATGTATAAGGTCTCAAATGGAAAACATTTTGGTGATTTGCATGGCTATTTTCAGGACTGCAAAATCTAATCATCACAGACAATAGAACCAGGCTGTCGGCAATGGAAATAAGGGACAAAAATGACTGATGTAAATCAGCCTTTGAGAAGTTAGGTTTCTCCCAATATAACCTAAGTCAGTGCAATGTCCTCGCTCACGAAGTTGTTCACGGAAGTAGCTGATGACATTCCCGGAGAGGCTGCCAGTGCTGCCTGGGGTCACAGTCTTCACAGGACACACTCTCCCTACGGTGCTGCCTTCTATGATGAGGAAATAAACCTTTTTTATCTTGACGAAAAAGGGTCTCAACTTGCTCTAGCAGTTGGGGCTTCGTTTAAACTCCTTTCCCTTTAAGTGTCTTTGGTGTAACAGTTAGATTCCTTGCTCACTTGATATCCTGGAGATCCACTGGGTACTATAATTATTATAATTGTGGGCCATAACCGCCTTGTTTTGGGGCCATCTGCTCTTCTCTCTTGAATAATATAGTTTGTCGTTGGGTGCACATAAATCACAGACAGAATAGTTTTTCCTCTTTCTGACTTGACAAACACCAAGCACATTAAGAATTCAGCCTTGTAATTAAGCAGGGCCCAATCTCCACAGGCAGGCCTGATACAGAAAGATTTGCAGCCTGAGGGAAGGGCTCTTTGCGTTGACCTTGGGTGGCAGGCATTCTAGCATCCCATGAAATTGCTGCCTCCATGTTGTCTTCATCTGTGACCCTAAATCGGACCCCCAGGGTACGTGGTTAGTAGGACCCTGGGCACTAAATTTGGAGTGAAAAGAACTGAAGCTCAGTTTGGTCTGTAAATTGTCTTATTTTAGAGGCTGAAATGAAATTTTGTGTCAGTGCTTTGTTATCTATTCTAAGGAAGAACCAGTTGGGGGTAAAAACAAACAAACAAACAAGCAAACAAATCAAGTCTTTCTGAAAGTGTGTGGGTGTGCCGTTGTAGACCTAATCTCTGTGTTGCTGTGTGCGTGTTTTTTTTTAAATTTTTTTGTTGATTTCAAAGAGGAAGGAAGAGGGAGAGATAGTTAGAAACTTCAATGATGAGAGAGAATCATTGATTGGCTGCCTCCTGCATGCCCCCTACTGGGGATTGAGCCAGCAACCCAGGCATGTGCCGTTGACCGGAATAGAACCTGGGACCCTTCAGTCCACAGTCCAACACTGTATCCACTGAGCCAAACCTGCTAGGGCTGTGTTGTGGTGTTTAACAGAAGTCCATTTTCATTGTCTCTCCCTTCTTTCCCCTATCAAAGAACCTAGAACTCTCCAATGCGAACCACCCGTGGCTTAGTGGAATCCTACTGTGCTGTGTTCTCTATGTTAAGATGCCATTGCTGCTACTATCTCAGCATTGAAAGACGTCATTTGTCTTGTCACCTAGACTCTCATTAGAGGGTCCCCTTGGTGGGGTGATCAATTGTCTTGATTTGCCACTGACACACCCAATTTTTGCAATGAAAAATTTCCATCGTCAAACTCCTCAGTCCTGGCCTTGATTGATTCGCAGTTCTTAGTACTCACTCAGGAAAACTCAACAGTGTAAGATGTCTGCTTGCACTTGGCACTATGGCCTGTTGCTCTGACAATTTGCTTTTTAAAAATACATATTTTTATTAATTTCAGAGAGGAAGGAAGAAGGGGGGAGAGAGAAAAATATCACATTAATGATGAGAGAGAATAAATAAGAATTTTCAAGTGTACCTCACTGAATTTCAGGAGTCCAAAGAGAGCACTCCGTGGGAAGTTGAGGACAGGGAGCTCCAGCTCACCTGTCACCATTTCAAACAAACTGGCTCCTCCATGTTCTGTTCAAGATATTGGGTTGTATGTAGGATTGACCAGTGAATAGAAGTTCCTTTGTTAACCAAAGTATAAGATCCATTGCCCTAACCAAGTTACTAACTTTATTTAGACTTCAATAAATAAGCCAGACTGCATTTAAGAAAAGGGGAGGAGCAGGACTAATCTTTGCGTTTTCCCCTTCATTGGTTGAGGGTAAAAAATACTGCACTAGTAGTTATAAGCTGGTAATTGTAAAATATTTTTCCCAACTGTCCTGTCTTTCAGAGCTCCATTTCCATTCTCTCTGACAGAAAGCACTACATGTACTAGTCCACATGTGTTATTCAGAATGGTAGGGCTTGATTAACAGATGGAAGTTTGAAATACAAGAAAATAATATTGAAAGTTTATAGTTTAAACATTTGTCTTACTATAGCAGAAATGTATGGTATTGGATGGGTGAGTCTGGGCATTGGTATATAGACCTGGTTGATTTAGTTATAAAGGGGACTTATTACATATATATGCATCTACATTTTTTGAAAAACAAAACACAACACACAACACACACACACCAATAATTACATGTTGTAATGCACATATTACACATACAAGCACACACATGAATCATCTTTGGAAAGAACCAAACCTTGAGCTAGAACCTGTAAGGGAAGCAGGTCCAAGTGCCAAGTTTCAAGAATAAATGGCCAACTGTGACTAGTGAGAATTTCTTGGGTTTGGTCATTTGAGAAAGTCCTAAATTCAGCTTCAATTGGAGGGAAGAACTAAATGTTACAGGTCAAAGGAAAAAAAATGTTAGTGAAAATTCAAAGGAGTAGAAATAGCTTTAGAAAGAGAGAGAGAGAGAGAGAGAGAGAGAGAGAGAGAGAGAGAGAGAGAGAGAGAGAGGGGCCTAGCGTTAAGTAATTGTTTCTTTCCAATTTTCCACTCATTGATTGCCCTTCCATCACCATGTGATGAGATATTAACACCAGACTCCTTCACTGTAAACCAGTGATTCTTGAACTCTCTCATTTTACTGGTTTCTTTCTATATTGTCACTTCATTTTTAATGTTTGAAATTACTACTTCATGTTTTTTTAAATTAAAGAAAAACAAAATTATATATTGCGATGTCGCTTTGAAATACAAAAAGCAGTGAGTATTTATTTATATGTGCGGGTTCTAGAGGAAAGTTAAAATCTGGGAATGGTGACTGGCTGATGCTCTCAGTCTAGTCAGTCCTGTCACCCAGATACTCTTTTCTCAAAGCATCATCTCCTGAAGTTTTCCTCTTCCCTTTTCTTTCATTCTGACTCTCCCAATTTTTGCAATGAAACATTTTGTATGTTTTTTTCCTCTCTCTCTGATGTTCACTAAAGTGTTATATGGCTCTTTCCTTCCAGAGTGGAAACAAAGGCAGGGCAATGAGGAATTGTTCCTTATATATGAGAGGAGCACATATTTCTCAGGGAAGCTCTGAAGGACATTCATATCTGGGAAGAGACTGGTCACCCTCCCAGATAAAGCTAGAATAGTTGGTGGCTTTCTTAGTGTTGCATCCTGCTAGTTTTTAAATGTTCTCTTTCGTCTATTTTTGCCCCCTAGCAAACCTGAGGAGTAGTCCTGGGTAAAAAGAAAATGGGCTTTGTCATCTTGTGCTTCTGCAAGGACATGGGGGGAATTGTTGTATGTGATTGTCCTTATGTGGTTCTAAGTGCTTTCAAACCTCTGGGTTAAGTGCTCTCTGGGGCATGTAATCCCTGAGGACACGCACCAAATTGATAAGCTCAGTGCCCAAGTGAAATGTCTCCTCTAGTCCCCAGAAGCCTCTGACCAACCCAAGTGTCAAAAGACAGCTGTGCACCCGCAGCGTAACTGTCCTGGAGAAGGAACCTTTCAGCATGCTGCTGCCATCACGAGCAAATTAAAAGACTCGCCAAAGTTAATATTCTCCCATTATAACAACATCTCCTATAAATTATTAAAGCCCACACACTTTATTACTCATGATGGGTGAGGGGGGGCGATGGGAGGGGGAAGCAAGTTGAATCATGAGCCATGCTACTTAATGATTTATTTTTTTGGTCTTCAGTGTGTTGAGGTTTATAAATCACCCTGCTCCACTCCACACTGCACCGAGGAAAAAGCGGTTGCTAGTCATGCCCTTCTCTCACCAATGATCGCCTGTGCACAGGGTGGAAGCAGCCTCATTATTTAGCATCTCTCTGCAGCCTCGATGTTTCAGACTGGCTGTGCCTTTTGATTACTATAATGCTTAAGCATGGCATTGAATGAGTATGATTTAAAGCTTTAGATGATAGATCGAAGCCTTTTCAGAAATAAATATTAACCTCATTATTTAGGCAAGGAGGCCAAACTTACTTGTCATTCTGTCTCAAGGCTTGTAAGTAAATCAATATTTACATGGAAATCTTGGGCTCTCAAGTCTGGTTTACCAGCCTCACCACTAGTTGGTCTTGATTGTTTGTGTTTATAAATAAACTAGAGGCCCGGTGCACAAAAATGTGCACACTCGGCAGTGGGGGGGGGGGTGTCCTTCAGCCCAGCCTGTGCCCTCTCACAGTCTGGGACCCCGTGGGGGATGTCCACCTGCTGGCATGCCTGGCCAGTCTGGGTGAGGGGCTGATGGCCATTTCAGGCTGCCCACAGCCTCTTCAGGGTTTGGGACCCTACTGGGCTGCCTGGCCAACCTGAGTGGGGCAGAGGGCTGTTTCAGGCTGCCCACAGCCCCTTCAGGGTTTGGGACCCTACTGGGATGCCTGGCCAACCTGAGTGAGGGGCAGAGGGCCGTTTCAGGCTGCCCACAGCCCCTTCAGGGTTTGGGTCTCTAATGAGGTGCCTGGCTGGAAGCAGGTATCTGGGGTTTATTTAACTTCTATAATTGAAACTTTGTTGCCTTGGTCCCCTGCTCAAAGCCTGGGTTGCCCCTGGCAACCCAAGGTCCTAGCCCAGCAGGTATCTGGGGTTTGTTTATCTTCTATAATTGAAACTTTGTAGCCTTGAGTAGAGCTCAGGGCCCACAGGACCCTGGCTTCCTCCATTGCCCAGGGCAACTCCAGGTCTGTGGCCGCCACCATCTTAGTTGAGTTAATTTGCATATTTGCTCCTGATTGTGTGGTGGGCATGGCTTGTGGGTGTGAGAGAGTGAGGGTCAATTTGCATATTACTCTTTTATTAGATTGGATAAATAAATAAATAAATAAATAAATAAATAAATGTATTTTATTCCATTCTGAGTGGTATGTTTTCTCTCTAGCTTTGCCATTGACTTGGACAAGTCATTTAAGTTCTCAGCGATTTGTTTCCTAAGCTATCCAATGAGTGTATTTGTATGAAATGATCTCTAAATTTCTCTTCCAGATTTCAAATGCTTATAGTCATAGTGTGTAACTGCAAACTGGGCAGTGATTTCCCCTACAGGTGGAGTTGCTGAGCATCCTATGAACACTGGCCCCTGTATCTCTCTTCGTTTGCCTTTTAATAGCTCTAAGAGTCATGGGGTCTGCACTGGGCCTGTCTGCCTCTTCTTGTCTATGCTGGCCATAGAGCAGAAAGATGATTTCAACAGGGAAAGAGCTACTCTTGAAAAGAATAAGAAGTTAGATGCTGGACTTCTTCTAGAAATGATGAACAAATGTTTTTAAAACTCTACATAGATCCTCTGAGGTTAGTTTACAACTCAGGGCCTTTGGTGACCATTTGGTCTAACTTTGCTTGTTTGCACATGAACCCTTAGCAAGGAGTCTGCAATCCTGGTACATTCCCATCCCAGGCTGAGTCCCCTGGCACACAGTCCCCTGGTCTGTGCTTGGGAACAGCCATTTGGATGTCAGATTTTGAAAATAGTGTCACTTTATATCTCTGTCTAAAGTTAGTGGTAAAATAAACACTCAAGTGTAAACTAAAAAGGCATGTAAATACAAGTTGTTTTAATACAGTTTCTCTTGTAAAGGCAATTTAATACATATACTTCTTGGAATTAAAATAATAAACATCAATAATGCATGGACTACACATTTAATTTGCTTTGCAGAAGTAAACAAATATGTCTGCACTTTTTATATGGAGTCTCAAAACTTGGGAAATGTAGTTTGAACTTTTAAAATGGGTTATTTTAGATGACATTTGACAAATTTGCATCAGTATCCCAGTTTGCGATGTCACCTAAATGGAATTCTGGTTTCCCTTCCACTTAAATAAACACCTTTGGGGACATCATTTAAGCTTAGTCATTCTATGTTCTCATCTTAAAAGATGGAGACAGTTCATAGGGCTGATGTGCACCTAAAAAGAGATCATGTATCTGTGAGAGTTCTTTTCTAAATAATAAATCTGTATAGAAAGAAAATTTATTGTTTTAATTTTAATTAATATGAATAATGAGTAAGCCCCTTTGAATTCTCCACTTCTAATCCCAGTAGAAAAGTGAAATTTTACTCATTTACTATGAACACTTTTCTCATATTGTGAGATGGGTGGGGTGAAAAGGGGTCCTCACCTTCCAACTCCTGTATCATGTTACAGAAATCTTAGAACATGCAGCAGCCAAGGCTGATAGTTTTGCAGCTGGCTTGTTGATTCCATTTAGTAAGCATTTACTGGTTTCCTACTATGTGCTAGGCCCCTGTTCACACAGTCAAATGGATGAGTGTAGGAAGAATCTACTGCATGTAGGAAAATAATTTTCCTGGGTAGAGATCCTTTCCTCAAACATTTGAGTGCTAGGATGTGGTGAGGATGGGTATACTCGGGAAAGTTAAGTTCAGGCAGTTGTTGCCTAAGCTCTTTTTACAATCAGACATTTGAGTTATTGTAGAAGGTGAAGGATAAAGGCCCTCTGCAGAACAAAGCCTTCAGCAGCCTTTGCTAAAATGTAAGGGCCACTCTGCTGATTAGATAGAACCACTGAACCTTATGCTACCCTATGTATACAATGGAATCCATAAGCACCCTCCCAAGAGGGGAGGCATTTAGATGAGATCTTTAAGAGTTAGGTATTGTGTTCCATGAATGAACATGAAAGGCTGGTTGGCATAAATAGCCATTCATTCTGTCAACAACATTAATTGAAAACTCAGGGGTGCATATGGCCCCATTCTCATTTATTGAGTAAGACACGAGAATAACTTCACATCTGTATGCAAATATTTCACAAGTGTGAAAACCTACTAATGCTGATGATTGAGGGATGCTGCTATGAAGAGGCTGCAAAAAATTATGTACCCGCTGGCTGTGTCTTTTTCACATCACGTTTGCCTAACCACTTGTTTGTCATATTTTTCTGGAACGTACATGTCCTGTAAATGTATTGTGATGTTTGGAAATACTAAATTTGTTCCAGTGTCCTTGGCAAAATGCCCTCAATTGGCCTGAAAACATTGGCAATGTATTTTGGCTGGGTATTAGTAAGCTTGCTGTGTAAAGAACAATGTATTGATATTTCTTCGCATTCTGTAAAGGCTGTAAGTTTTGAATAACTTTATTATGCATAAGGGGGGAAATCTTATTATGTATAAGGGGGAAAATCTTAATCACTATAAGATCTTTTAAAGAATAGCTTTTTGTTTTTGTGTATTCTCTTTTCTCCCTCCTAAATTATCTTGGATCACAAGGTGTGCCAATCGAGTTTTACTGTAATAGGGAATTTACCAAAAAATCAAGGACCTTGCTCCCTTCCTGACCTTGCCCTCACCACCTGTGTGACTTTGTATTGATAAATCACCTAACCTGGCTGAGCTTGGTGAATGGACTATGTGCTGCTCACCCATATTCCCTAAGTGTTCACCTCTGAACCCTGAAGATTGCTTACTCTGAACACCTGTGACTCTGGGACTGAAGACTTCTTTCTGGCTTTGAAAATATGCTCAGCATACAAAAAAGAAAACCTTGATCACCCTAGAGTTGTTATCAATGGAGGCCAACTTCACCCAAAGATGGGAGGGGAGTTGCTAGATAAATATCCCAGCTTCTTCACCCGTTGGTGGGGCTGACACTGAGTTGTGTTCCACACCACCTTTCAGAGCTGCCCAGCATGCCTGAGCTCCAGTTGCCAAATTGGAAACTGCCTTGAAAATGCACATTCTGCTGGCTTTCTTCCCTGCCCCGGCTCCTTTCCCACTCCCTGTCAGTGTTTTCTGGGTTCAGCTCCCATATAAATTAGTTGCACTTGAATCCTTGTCATATAAGCATCTGGGGAAACCCAATCAAAGTAGTTAAGTTTATCTTGTGTAAAATGAAAAACTGTAAAACTTGGATACACAGTGATTATGAGGATCAAATAAGATAACATGTACAAAATGCTTTGATACTTGTGAAACACTAAATAAATGCACATACTTTAATCATTATCATAGGTGTTGCTAATGTGTTTTTCAAACTTTAATTCAAGGGTATTAGGTATTTGCAAATATGATTCTCTAGCTGTGAGCTAAAGAAAAAGATATTTGAAAGTAAGAAGGTAAGATAGGAAGTTACTGACAAAGGGTAGAGAATTAGCACCACAGAAAGAGGGGAACTTTCCAAGTACTACTGTAACACCACCCAACACCCCTCTAACTTTCTCCCCCAAAATGACAGATGTCAAAGACAAAGGATTAGAAAAGAGACAACTGGCTTTTCCCTCCTGTCACTCCTTTTTTTTGGGGGGGGGGGGGCAGAATATCTTTCCATCTTTTCTTTGTTTGAAAGGTATCTTTTCAGTATATTAAAAATTCACGGGGCAGGGACCCTATTTAAGTCTTTGTGTTGTAAAGTGCTTCAGAAGTTAATCATATTATTCAAATATTCAGAAAGATGTGGCAAAATCATTGTAATGACCAAAAAAACAGGTGGGGGACAGACAGAGGGAAAAACTTAAGCAGTCGCAGAGTAGTTTTACACAGTACGTCCATCACCACCCAAAAGACAATGTGAATATTGAGGCAGCAAGACAACTTAACCCTGTGTGTTACCTCCTAAATAAAAGCAAATGTGTGGGACATTTTTCAGGAAAAATAAAAATTTGCCAAGCCAGAGGTTTTTGTTACTTTAACCTCCTTACTCAGAAACCTATCTAGAGAAAAAAATCTATTCATTGTGGAAGCAAAATGGGGGAGGAGATGATAACTCAGATAAAGAACCGTGGTTGATAGCACATTTAATTGCCTAAAGAGATATGAAAGCAAATGCCAACGCAATACATTCATATTGCAGGTTCATGTAATTATATCTTGCTGACTAAATGGGTTTTATTAACTCAATGAGGAGCCAAGCACTTTACTTCAGTTTTTGTCACACCGTAATTTTCTTAGATATTAATCGATCGTGACCGCATTTGCCTCAGAACTGAGCATACCCACAGTGCAAATTCAGTTTTAGCATGTGGTTGACTGCTAAGGTGAAATAATGATTCTTTGTAATTGTTAATAATTTTAGCAGTTGCAGGGATTCTATTGCATGGAATGAGGTCCGTCATTAAAGTCACAACTTAGGTCCCGCCCAAATATTCTTGAGATGTTAAAATAGGCACATTGCTCACAATCTTGTGGTTCTTTAAATATTTTTACTTTCATTTTTTTCCTGGGAAGTCACAGTTAAGAAATGTCCTCTATATTTGCTCCCACAAGGCTTTTGCGAATCTTAATTCATATACAGACTAATCCTTGGGTCTTAAAAAGTTCTTCCTGCATTTCTACTTTTTAAACCACACATGGGCCCTCTTTTTCCCCTGTTCCCACAATCCTTAGCTGGTGCTGCTAGTATAGCACTTGTCACACTGGATTGTAGATAGCTGCTGAAGTGGCTGTCGCCTGCATTAGACTATGAGTTCCCTGAGGGCAGTAACTTCATGTTTGCATTCTTAACACCTGCCACAGACCCTGGCATCTACTCAGTGCTCAACAAGTGTTTGGTGATTAAATCAAATACATAATGCAATGTGTTGATTTAAGAAACAATTTTTTTTTATTGATTTCAGAGAGGAAGGGAGAGGGAGAGATAGAAACATCAATGATGAGTGAGAATCATTGGTCGGCTGCTTCCTGCACACACCCTACTGGGGATCAAGCCCACAACCCAGGCACGTGCCCTGGGAATCTAATAGAGACCTCCTGGTTCATAGGCCAATGCTCAACCACTGAGCCATGCCAGTCGGACATTTAATGTGGTTTTTGGTTCACATGACACCAGTTGTTCCTTATTATATTATATTTAAGTTCTCAATGAAAAAATGAAGCTGTTTGAAATTTTTAAATGAGCTTTTAAATCAGAAAGGCACGATCACATTTAGGTTTAAAAGAATTTACTTTTCTAGTTTAATTATCTTTCAAAATCTGTTTGCTGTCCAATGGTCTATTGATTTGAAATCTTTTTCTTTCTGAAAAGCAGGTTTTCCAAAGGACTTGTAATTTTTAAAAATAGAATTTTACATTGCCAAGAAAAAGACATAGTAGGTGAGACCAACCTACTAGTGTGAAAATCCTACTGTATTATGATCTGCTCATTTCCAGCCATGGATTTTAAATAGGAAAGGAAATGGAATTAATGTGTTTAAAAGTCCCAACCGCTGAAAAGTTCTGTAATATAAAATAAATATACAAACTTAACTTTTCCTTACATAAAAGAAGTTCGTGTGTTTAAAAGCCATCTGCAGAATAAATATTTACAGAGCAGAGTGACAACTTGTCTTTCCAAAGCATTGGCATACAGCTAGTGTTTGATGAAGCACTTGCACCTCCAATTCTTTGGTGAATTAAAAGAAGTTTCATTAACTGTTTTTGAAAGATAATGAGGCTATGATCCCTTTCCATGTGTTTCACTGGTCAAATAATTGTGATCTTCTGTCCAAATCTCCCTAGTTGCTTGGTTCCTATTCTCTTCTTTGCTGAGCAGTAACTTATAACGATGAAAAGAAGTAGTGGTTTATGAAAAGGAAGAGGAAAAGCAGAAACACTAGGCAGACAATCGGGATCAGATATATTTCATATGGATTCAAAGTACAGAAACTTGTACTCTGAGCATTATTATAAATTCAAAAATAATTTTACAAATTGAAAAGTTGGAAACTTATCTTTTGAAGCATTGTCTATAAACATACAAACAATAATATTCTTTCTAGGCCTCGATAGACACAGTTGCAAACTATGTATGAAAACTGCAGAATATTTTTGAACTCTCTGAAGTTCCTGTTTATAGTCAGTCAGGCCACCAAACTTCACAAAATGAAGGTATAATTTTTCCTTACCAAAAATTGGAGGCTTTTAAAGTTTTATTACTAAAGGATAACTACCTCAGATTGGATAAAGAAAAATTGTTTTCATGGTTTTTGTGTAGAAGCATAGGTATACTTTCAACTTTCCTCTACAGAAGGGGATCAAGAATATGGCTCATTGCAGAATTTCCCTTGAGGTCTAGGGAGGACACTTGGATTTTTGCTTGAAAGCAGACTAATCTAATTCTACTTTGTAGTGTTCTAAAGTGCAGGACTAAGAGGAAATAGAGCCCATAACACACAGTGCAATTAAGGGTATGTTGTAAAAGGTACATGTAAATATAACAATAAAAATGTCAAATCACTATGTTGTACACCTGAAACTAATATAACTAATACTAGAGGCCCGGTACACAAAAGTTTGTGCACTTGGGAGGGTCCCTCATCCCACCTTGTGCCCTCTCACAGTCTGGGACCCCTCGGGGGATGTCCACCTGCTGGCTTAGGCCTGCTCCTTAGGGGATCAAGCCTAAGTTGGCAGTCAGACATCCCTCTGTCAGCCCGGGAGCCCTCGGGTGATGTCCACTTGCCACAGAGAGCAGGCCTAAGCTGTAGTCAGACATCTTTAGTGAGGAAATAGGAGAAGCTCCCACCACCACTGTGCTGTCAGCCGTCAGCCTGGCTTGTGGCTGAGCAGAGCTCCCCCTGTGGGAGTGCACCAATTACCAGGGGGAAGCTCCTGCATTGAGGGTCTGCACTCTGCTGGTCAGTGTGTGTCATAGTGACCAGTCATTCCCAGTTGTTCTGCTGTTAGGGTCAATTTGCATATTACCCTTTTATTATATAGGATAGAGGTCTGGTGCATGGGTGGGGGCCAGCATGTTTGCCCTGGAGGGTGTCCCGGATCAGGGTGGGGTTCATGCTGGGGTTCCTGGCCAGTCTGGGTGAGGGGCTGAGGGCTGTTTTCAGGCTGGTCAAGCACCCCAGCAGAGATCCTCACCCCATGGGGGTGTGGCCTGGGTGAGGGGCTGAGGGCTCTTTTCAGGCTGGCCATCCTCCCACCCCCCCATGACCCAGGCTCCCAGCTCTCCTTTTTTTCCCTTTTTCCTGGGATTTATTTATCTTCTATAATTGAAACTTTGTAGGCTTGAGCATAGCCCAGGGCTGGCCAGGATGGGCAGAAAGCTTGGCTTCCTCCATCACAACCCAAGCCTCCTGCTCATTCCAGCTCTGTGGATGCCACCTTCTTAGTTGGGTTGATTTGCATACTCACTCCTGATTGGCTGGTGGGCATGGCTGGTGGGCATGGCTTGAGTGTAGCAGAGGAATGGTTAATTTGTATATTTCCCTTTTATTATATAGGATAATATTGTATCCCAATTGCACTTAAAATAAAATGAATACACTTTAAAGATAAATAACATTTGTTCTTTGGTTAAAAAAATAAATATAACAATAGATACGTTAATGTTCACAGTAAACATTACACCACCACCACCAATAATAATAATAAAGCTAACATTTACTAAGTATGCATTATGTACCAATTACTATTGTAAATACTTCCACGTGTTCATTTTTCCCCACAATGACCTTCTGGAATAGATAGTAGTATTGGCTCCATTTTACAGATATGAAACTAAGACACAAAGGTTTAGGTAACTGGCTCAGGTTCCCACAGCTAGTATGGGATAGAATGGGATAGACATTGAAGCAGCTGGGCTCCTTGGTGATTGCTATTATATTATGTAATAGTGAGCCCTAGATGATATGAGAGCTTTGAGCTGTTTTCTTTGCATCTTGGTACTGCCCATGTTTCCCTTAATTGCTCCCCAAACTACCATTTAATTTTTTCCACTTTGACTATGTCAGTTCTAGTATGACAAATGGGCAAAGGAAAATGATAATCAGCAACACCTATAAAGTATGTAACAAAAACTAACAGAAATTATTGCCAATCATTTTTTGCATCATTAGTATTCTATATATTTTAACCACCCATTTCCATCCCTTAGAAATTAGAGATAATGCTTTCAGGCTATCAACAAAGGTTTAATTAGGGTAAACGGGTTGCCCCAGGGGAGGATTAGAGAAGCACCCTTACTCCAACAACTGGGAGTTTTGATTAACCAACAGCTGCCCTGTGCTTCTGAGGAGGGAAACTGCCTTGTTTGGAATGTCCCCCTCCACTTCCCCACCCCGCCATGCAGTCAGCAGCCAATGACTAACTGATAGGAGTATAAGACTTCTCCCCTTCCAGATCCACCCTTGTGGCAAGAGTGGATTGAATTTTGGTGCTTCCTGTGGAACCAGACTCCCACCCTTTTCAGCTGAACACATATCCTTGCTTAGCTTCTTCCTTTGCCCTATTCTCCTCCTCCCTTCCACTTGTCCTAAGAGCACTCCTTCAATAAGTTTCTTTTATAAAAATACTTTGTTTAGGTTCTGCTTTTAGGAAATCCCAGCCAAAGTAGCTAGTACTGCAAGCCGACCTAGGAAGCAGAGTCTGCGGGGGAGCAATGAGGCCACGGTTGCTGTGATAGGTACAGTATTGTCAGTCTCTGGCATTCTGGAGCAATGTGATTGTCAAGATCAGAGTCCACACTAGCCATTGTGGCTCAGTGGTTGAGAGCTGACCTATGAACTAGGATGTCACAGTTCGATTCCCAGTCAGGGCACATGCCTGGGTTGCGGCCTCGAACTCCAGTGTGGGGCGTGCAGCAGGCAGTTGATCAATGATTCTCTCTCATCATTGATGTTTCGATCTCTCTCTTTCTCTCCCTTCCTCTCTGAAATCAATCAGAGGTCAGCAGATTATGGCATGTGAGCCAAATCCAGATTTCTGCTTTTTAAAAATAAAGTTTTATTGGAACACATTCATTTATGTATTGTCAGACAGAACTGAATATTTGAGACAGAAACTGTTTGCCCTGCAAAGCCTAAAATATTTACTATCTGGTCTTTACAGAAAAACTTTGCCAACTGTAGGCTAAAACATTCATCTATGGTAGTCAACTGGGTTGAGATACACATAGAAAAGGACAACTTAGCTAATGTAATGTCTCTGGCTTTGAGAGACAGAGGGAATTTGGAACTATAAGGTCTGTAGATTGGGGTGATCATAACCAAGTATCGATGCACTGAATGGAGAAAATGACATACTGTATTAGTTACTACTTTTGTATAATGAATTATCACAAACTTAGCAACTTAAAACACACACACTTACTCCCTTCCTGTTTCTTTGAGTCAGGAGTCTAGGACAGCTTAACTTGCCCTCTGAAACAGATCTTTTAGGGGTTGCAATCAGGGTGTGATCCGGCACTGGGCTCTCACTTGAAGGCTTGATTGGGGAAATATCCATTTTCAAGCTCCTGTGATTGCTGACAGGATTCAGTTCCTTGTGAGCTGTTGGCTAATGGCCATCCTCAGTTCCTTGCTACGTGGGCCCCTCTCCAACAGGGCAGATTAATTCATCAAAGCCAACAAGAGAGGGATTCTGCCAGCAAGAAGGAAATGACAATCTTATATAGCCTAATCGTGAAAGTGACATCTCATCACCTTCGTCATATTGTGTTGGTTAAAAGCAAATCACAAAGCCAGCCAGTACTCAAGACAATGGATTATACAATCCTGTGAATGCTGGGATCAGGGCTCATTGGGAGTCATTTTAGATTCTATCTGCCCTGCAGGCCCAGATTTATTATTCAGGATTTAAAGCACACTGTGGGAGTCAGAAAGACTTATTAGAAGCATTTAAAGAGACACTCATCTATTTTAGCTAGAGGGAAGACAGATTTGAAGATCAGGTTCGCATCATAATTGTAAAAAAAAAAAGCAGAACTTTCAAGGACGCTAAATTCTCAGCCTACACAAATCCAAATTCAGGGCTCTGGAAGAAACAGAGTAGGATTCTGAGGTTTGGGATGGGGATATCTGGGTAGGTGAGAACCTTAAATCTACATATTCTCCTAAACACTTCTGGTGTGCAGTAGTGACTAGTAAGCACCTTATATCTTGTTGGAAAAAGAGAGACATTTTCTTCAAGATTATACAGAAGACTAAGGTTTTTTCCTAAGACAGTCCTCAGGACCTATCTGTACTTTTCCTCCTGGAAGTCAGACTGATAATTTGGGTCATATCTCATCCTAACCAGATTAGAAAAATAACAGCCTGCTAAAGGGGGAGACAAGAAATCTCCAAGAGAGTGCCAGGAGATGGCTGACATGGGTGCGCAGAGTTACCTGGGAGTAGATCTTGAGGGTCCTGCATCGGGGAGGGGGGGGGGCTTCAGGGGACATAATATAAAGCTACATGGAACCTATATGATTCTGTAGTATTTCTCTGTTGTGACACAGAATTTAACACCCTACCAAGGTCCCTGGTGGTAAGTCAAATATAAGACTGGGATAACTCTTAATTGCTTGGAAAAAGTGAAAGCCCACATGAAATTAAGTAGACATCCCAGTACGATAGAAATGGATTGTGGAGGAATGAAAAAACACATTTTAAAAAATGGGCATGGCCCTAGCCGGTTTGGCTCGGTGGGTAGAGCGTTGGCCTTTGAACTGAAGAGTCCCGGGTTCAATTCTGGTCAAGGGCATGTACCTTGGTTGCGGGCACATCCCCAGTAGGGGGTGTGCAAGAGGCAGCTGATCAATGTTTCTCTCTCATCAATGTTTCTAAGTCTCTATCCCTCTCCCTTCCTCTCTGTAAAAAAATCAATAAAATATATTTAAAGAAATAAAAAAATGGGCACGAAAAAATAGGCCCATTATATAAAACTGAAAAATCCACATTTGACTATGTTCCTTAGGAAGTCTTGCAGAACATTTTGTTTATTAACCTGGGGAAGAATCTGCTGATTAAGGGGATTCCAGCAGTGGAGCTGCCTAGTCCTTTTAGGCCAGGAATAGGGGGTGATGCTATTACAGGACTGGGGCTCACTGTGGCAATGGGGATGATAGGATTCTAAGTTAACGGAAGCTATAGGACAGCACGTAACCAGCAGAAGCAATGTTGGTGCAAGCATCACAAAGGGAAGTAAGATAGGAATGGTAACTGTGTGATTCCCCAGTAGTACAATTACTCAGGAAATTGTACACTGGGGAAAAGGGGATCCTCAAATCTTTCTGGGACTGATGGATACAAGGTATGAGTTTATGGGCCCCTTGTTGGAGTGTTGATATTTAAATGTCAGAAAGTGAATGGAGTCCTGACTCAAATACATTTCTTAATGGGTCTACTGAGTTACACACTCACCCAGTGCTCACTGATCTAGTCCTTGAATGTACAATCAGAACAGACCTATTAGGAGTTGGTACTACGATTGTTTTCTTGGTTCGCTATTGTGTTATCAAAAGATGAATGAAAATCCTTGAAACTATCTCCTCTGCCAAGTTAGTAAATTAAAGTCAATTATCACATCCTGAGGGAAATTGCACAGATAAGTACCATTCTCAGAGACTCAAGGAGTGCAGAGAAGGACCCCTTGATCTCCCGTGTAATTCACCAGCCCAGATGATACACAAAGCAGATGGATCACGTGGATGACAGTGGACTACCACCAACTTAGCCAAGTTGTAGTTGCACTTGCAGCAGCTGGGCTCTGTGTTATATATGCACTAGTGCAAGCTAGTGGCTACAAGGCCTGTGGTGATTGCTCTGGCAAATGTGTTATTTTCAATACCCATCGGGAAAAGGATCAAGACATAGCTTACATTCATATGGTTGAACAACAGTGGTTATGGCCTTGTCTCACTGCTATGGTAATTCTCCAGCTCAGTCAAAATATAGTCTGAAGGGACCAGGACTGTCTGAACATTCTGCAGAGCATCCTTTCTGTGCTTTATATGGACAGCATCAAGTTAATTGGACCAAGGAATTCACATTATGACAAAGGAGGTATGGCAGTGGCACATGACCATAGGGTTTACTGATCCTACTACACTCTGGCACAACAAAGGCACCAGTTTAGAGACGGCACTCTGAGGATGGGTACCATGTTTCAGGGAATAGTATACACTTAAACATGTTTCTAAATCCTTACCTGAGGACATGCTTAGAGAGAGGGAGGGAGGGAGAGAAGGAGAGAGAGAGAGGAGATTGATCTCTGCCTTCTGCATACTCCCTGACTAGGGATCAAACCATAACCCGAGCATGAGCCCTGACTGGGAATCAAACCAGTTGCACAGGATGGCACTCAACCAACTGAGCCTCTAAAGCTAGGCTAATATGCATTTTAAACCAATGGATATTATATGGTTCTCTGTTCCAACAGGGAACATACATGAGTCCAGGACTCAAAGATAAATATAACATGGACTCCACTGAGCACCATTCCCAGTGACCCACTCCTGCAACTGTAGGCCTTTTTGGTTTCAGTGGAAGGAAACTTGCACCAGGGAATATAGCAAGAGTCTCAGTAACCAAAACTATGGCTATTTCCAGATGACGCTGGGCTCCTCTACCAGTATACTAGCTGGCACAAAAAAGTTACCATACTGGCAGGGAAAATGCCCTGATGACCATGAGGGGACAGTGATGCTGTCACATATCAAAGGTAGGGAGCAATGTGTTTGTCAGTCAGGTGACCCAGTGGGGTATAGTTTGTATTCTCATGCCTTGTTTTACTATAATGAGCAAGTACAGCAACCACAACTTGACTAGAGCATGGTAAGTAACAAGGTGCTCAGATGCTTTAGAGATGATAGTTTGGTTTACCTCTTTTGGCCATCTACCTAGACCTGTAGAAGTGCTGGCCCTCATGGAGGAGCATCTAAAAGGGGGACAGGGGAGGGAGATCATGACTATGTGTGGCCTTGGGACAAACTGCAGCAGAGGAAGTTATAGTTTGTCCTGCTAACCATTCTCTTACATATTCTTTTACATGAAGGCCAGAAAATGGGACTGACCAGAAGCCTGCGCAGTTGTGCCTGGAAAGAGTCAACTTAAAATAAGAAGCAAGTGGGTCTGAGCATTGAAGGGGTGGATTGCAGTGGTTGTTGTTGGCACCTCTCATTCCCCAGCTGCCATGAGTGTTTGGCTGCTAACAGCTCCTGCATCCTTGCCAAAGACTTACCATTAGCAGAATGGTGCCAGTTCACCTGAGAATTACTCTCCTGGGGGATAAGTGTGGCTATTCCCGGAGTGTAATTTATGCTCTAGAGCTGTCCCATGTGAGCAGGCCAAGCAAAGCCAGCTTTCACTGAGACCGCATCTTTCTTGGATGTCTCCTTTGTTGTGCTTGTCTTGCTGCCCTTCTCCTAAGAATTCTCCCCTGAAAAATCATTTTCAGAAAAACTTCAATCTCAGGCCTCGCTTTACGAATTCTGAGTGAAGACACCATCTTCTACTCTTAACTATGCTGGAAAAATACTTTTCCACCCCTGTCCCTGGGACCCAAACCTGATAGTATGCACATGCAAATTATATAGATTAGGTTGCCAATTTAAAAAAGAAATTTACTTCCTAAAATCTCTCCTTAATTTATTCTAAACTTCACTATAATTACTGACCATTATTCTATTCTTCTTACTTCCCAAGCCTTCCTCTACTGATGCCAACTATCTTTTAAAACACAATTCTGATCATGGTGCCCCCTTGCTTAAACATTTTGGTGAATTCACTTTTTCCTAGAAGGAGTCTCAACTCTTTAGAGTAACATACAAGTCTTTGTTCATTGGGCTGCAATTTGACACTGCATTCTACTTTTTAAAAAATATATTTTTATTGATTTTAGAGAGGAAGGGAGAAGGAGAGAGGGATAGAAACATCAACGACGAGAGAGAATCATTGATTGGCTACCTCGTACATACTCCCTACTGGGGAATGTGCCCTTAACCAGAATCAAACCCAGGGCCTTTCAGTTTACAAGCTGACGCTCTATCCACTGAGCCAAACCGGCTAGGGCTGAAACTGAATTCTAGTAGACACTTTCCTCACCATGTAGCCTGCATACCACACACTGTAGTCAGGTGCAACAACTTCGTATTCCCTTAGAAAGACACACACTGGTCTGAATCCATGCTATTCCTTCTGCCTGGGGTGGCCCCTCCTCTGCTTGTGAATACCCGCTTATACTTTAAGACACAGCTTATTTATTAACTTTTCTGGAAACCTGTTATCAACCAACCGGCACTTGTTTCTAATCCCCAGGGAGAAAGAACAACACCTTCTCTGTGCTCTTACAGTGCTAAGCACATACCTGTGTTACAAAGCTTGCCATGTTTTTTGTGTGTGATGGTTTATTAACATGTCTTTCTCCCCCCTATGATTTTGGATTTTTCAAGGACCAAGTGATTTTTCTATGAAGTTGTCTTGTTTTCAGATAGTTTCTCAGCCTGACAACTTGACCAGTTCTACTCTAGTTCCTGCATCCAATCATTTTCCTCTTGTTGGGCATTTGGGAAGTGAGGAAAGTCTCTGGGCAATGGTCTGTTCATCTATGTCGGATGCCTGTCCATGTCTTCAGTCCATCACCGCGTAAGTTTATAGAGGTTCACCTCCTGTGCATTCGTACACATTCAAGCTCTCTGCGATTTGTAACACACAGGGGCTGAAAAATAAATTTCTAAGTGCCATTCCGAAGCAAGCCTGAAGTTGAGCAAGGTAACATAAATGCAAGCTTATATTCTCTCTCTCCGTGAAGGTGGTAGCAAGCACAGAAACACAGAGAGACTGCTTTACAAGTAGTAAACCCCACTAACTTCGGACCTTCTCTGTATTGTGGTCACTCTGGAGGCCAGTTTAATTGGCCAGTGTCTCTGTCATCTAGATGTCCAGACAAGCAGAAAATGATGCTTTGTTTGTTTTCAGCTTTTTCTTAAAGATTATATCTTTATATTTTTAAGGGGCTGGATTGTATATCTAGCCTTAGGAAGTTCAAATAAATGTACATAAGAAAAATCCCCAGTATATTACCAAAAATTTTATTAGTGATCTTGGTATAAACCAGAAGGTAAAAACAGTAATAAAGACTCTTTTATGATCAATAATAAAGGAACTCGATGGTTAATGTGGCATAAAACCTGGTTATGAGAACCTGACCTGATAATAATATCCATTGTTTTTCTCCAGCCACATTCTCAGCCTTGGCTCCTCCAACTCCCTCTGACTTCAAAGGGAACTCGCTGCATAAAGAGGGTGGACACACAATAGAAGACCTGGCCTGATTATCCCTCTCTGTTTGGAAATGAGTAAAGATTATAGATATGTTTTCTTCTGTCTGGGCTTTGGACTCTATGATGTCAATTACCTCAAGCAAAATCCCCTACCTAGACTAATGCACAGATTTGGATTATACCAAAGTTGCATAAAATTGGAAACAAGATATTAATAATAATCCATAACGGTGTAACATAATTGAATACATGTTTATTTTCATTGGCTTTAGCTGGTATAACAAAAAAAAGTAAATTAGTTTAGGGATTTAAATTTTACATTTATTATGCCCTGACTTCTTTTGTTCTTCCCTTACCACTTCACATTAGTAACGAGATAATTAAAAAGAGCTTGCTTGTCCTATACTGTTCCGTTATAGTATATTATTGCCTCTTTCATATGTGTTTGTGTGTTTATAAATGTGTATGTGCATTGATTATTTTAACCAATGTTTGAAAATAAAGCTGTGATGCTAAAGGCCAGAGGAATGAATTAGCCAGACCTGGTAATTAAGAAGACCATACATGGAATTAACCAGGAACCACTGTTGGACTTTTCACCCTCAACCCAAAAGGAAAAGGCAAGCATAATAATCCCACATCACCTCTGAAAATGATGTCAGGAAATGTTTTCTCAGAGTCACCTACTGGTCAAGACTTACATCAAGTGAAACCGAATAATGAAGGATCGGGGTTTCTGGAAGGGCAAAAGTTCGAACAGCAGACCTTTAGCCCTGGGGCCTGCAATGCATAATAATACTTCCTGTTTGTTTCATAGGTGCTTACCATTCTCTGAAGCAAAAAACATGTAAAAGTTCCATGCTAGAGACTAAATGCTCTGGATCTACTCATGTTATTTTTAGGATTATTTCCCATAGAAGCAAATCAATAAAACTGAAGCTACAAATATAAAAATAACAACAAAATCCCCAATGAAGTCTTTATTAAAGACTTAAAGCTGTGCCTATTAGGCTTCCAGAATATTTGGGATTGTCCAAGCTACAAAAGAATTATATAAACTTTGGATTTCTTCAAGGTTGGTTTGCTGTTGAAATACTTCATAAAGACTTCATTTTCCTCGTGAGAGTCTAGATTGACTACATAATTCCTTATTAACCAATCAAATCTTATAGCAATAACAGTAACTGGAAATTTGACTGCAAAAATGCTTTAGTGTGAACTATTTCTGCTCACAGATATAGAAGATTGCAGGCAAATAACATGAAGGTTTTCTTTTTTTCATTACAAAAATAACTTAGAAGTGTATAAAATATAAACATTCTTCTTTTAAAAAATATAATGAATGATTTAGTAAGCCCCAGCGTTAGTGGTTTACCATTTTTTAGCCAGCTTTTGGGCTTGATTCTTAATACCCCAAGGAAATGGAGCAAGAAACTTGAACGCAGACCTTTCAATCAGGTGACTCTATAGTTGTTAAGTGGCAATGAATGATATTTCCTCAGGAAAATCTTGGAAAACACCAGTGTCGCTCATTTTATTAATCCATGTTTAACCTGAAGCCTAGAAACCAGCTCCTCTTCTTCCTATCTTCAAAATTTCTATTACAAACTGTACTATGTTGAAGTTTATGTGACAGGCCATTTCAACACTTTTGTTTAGTTAACTGGAAGTGCATCACTTTTAAAGAAAAGCCCTATTGCCAAAAAATATAAACAGGCCTAACTCTGATTAATATAAATATTTAAAAAGCAGAACATTCTGTTACATCTTACAAAAACAATTCTGATGTAGCTGATGGGAAAGAAAAAAGTGCTTTCATACATTAGACAAATCTAACAAAATACAGCTGCAGAACAAAATTTTAAGTAAATAGGAATTTTGTCTTTTCACAGGGCCGAGGTATTTACTTAAATGTAGTTATTTTAGAACACTTTATGTTTCATTAGTAAAATGAAAGTTTTTTTTTAAAACAGTTTTAGTTCTGATGAATTTGATTTAAATTTCAAAGTCCTCTAATTAAAAAACACCATTTAAATCGTTCCTCCTGCCGGGTTTAGGGTTTTGCTAATAAGCCACTGGACAAGAGATGTGTGAAATGAATAGATGAAGAAAAACGTTGACAGCAAAAGCAAGGTCTGGAGGGTGAAGTTAGTTTATTAGGCCCTGTTTGTCACAAATGGCCCTGCTGCACATATAAAAGCAAATCCCTCTACCTTAGAAGATTAATTCTGAAGGAGGCACTCTTGGGTCAAAGTATACATAAGCGTGTGCCTAATCTCAGAGAAATCAGGCTATTTTCTCACAGCAATTAAGCAGAGGTCTGGGTTTCACCCACAGTGTATTTAAACACAGGATACAATTAAACCCTAAAGTATTAATATCTTTGCTCTGCAAAATTGCTCAGGAAATAGATTTTGCTCTATTCCAAATGAAAAGCAAGGCAAATTAAGAGAATAACTTGAGTCTTAGTTAAGTTGCTTAAAATAAGAGTGTCATATTGTCTTCTAATTGCAAATGTCTTATGTACATAAAGACAGTTCTTGCTTCACCATAGGGCAAGAGCTATTTGCTTTCTAGTTCCTCTAATATAGTATAATGTATTTGCATGAAAATATCCGGTAATGAAACTTTTTATTCAGTATGTTAAAAATCAACTCCTTATAAAAATTTGAGAATTCACTGTTTACCATCAACAATATGTCACAACTAGGAAGCTTTGCAACCTTAATAAAGAGTAAAAACATAAATTTAAATTGTAAGCAATCAAATATTCAGATGCATTGTTTTCTGCAAAAGTTTTTCATGAAGTCATTTTATTCATATACTCATTTTGAGTCAGGAGCTAATCTTCTAGAAAAGATTATTGACAGTTTAAAACACTGCTTCAAAAATGCTGAACATAAAAAAACAGCACACCTTTAATTTGTTGTGCATCGTTCTCTAATGGAAACATTTTAATTGTACAAAAGTTAATTGAATAAACCACCACTTTTATACAGTCTTGAAAAAACCCGGTATTAAAAAAGTTTACTCATATTAAAATTTTGTTACTTCTCTTTTTTCAAGTATTAGATTAACATTCCATTTTATTGCCCAACTGAATTCTCTGTGACTTCTTTAGGGAAGTGTAGTGGGTAAGAGTTGGTCTTGGAATTGAAAATGATAGTAATGAATAGTGTTTTTATTTATATAGCAGATTCAATATTTACTTCACTTATGTAAGAATTTCTAGCAAGATGGTCATTGGTGTACAATCCAGTGACAAATCTTATAATCCATGACACACAGGCATATTCTCAGACATTTACAAAACTGGAAAATAATGGAGCAAAATAGAATGATTCGGATGTGGGATGGTATGCATGCGTGTGTGTACTAACATATTTTCTTACCTAACACTCCACTGTTGCTTTTAAGAGGAGCTGAGTACTCAAGGGTAGAGTGTACAAGGCAAAGTTTACTTGAAGCCACACTATAAATAGCTCAGGCCCCTTTTTGATGTCTGCTGGGATATGTGAGAAGGCATGCAATTTGAATTTTACAAAGGATTGTTTTTACAGGACCAGTGACTTTAATAGTACTTCTTGCTGACATCACTGGCAAATCGGTCTACTCTGTAACCTTTAAAAGTGCAGCATATCCCAAAATGATAAGTTACTTATTAAACAAATGTTCTTTCTTTCTTTCTTTTTTTTTTTTTTTTAGTGCAACTGACCTTTAAATGATTATTTCTCAGCACTTGCAACAAAGAGAATCTCACCTATCACCTTTACACTTTTGATGTTACAGGGAGTAGATCCATAACCTTTTCACAATGCTTAACGCACAGCACAGCACGGGATTACGGACGCTAATGAGCACTTTTTCTTTTAAGGAGGAAGTCCTATTACTTTATGAAATTGTTGCAGTACACCGAACCTATGGGAAAGTATAACAAGAAATCGTTATGTTGATCAAGCTGCAACCATTTTAGAAAATAGAACTCCAAAGCATCAGGTAACTTACTGCCAATGACAGTCTCTACTGAAAAAATTTACCCTTCAACTTTAAAGGGGTGTGTGTGTGTGTGTGTGTGTGTGTGTGTGTGAGAGAGAGAGAGAGAGAGAGAGAGAGAGAGAGAGAGAGAGAGAAGGATTTAAATAATTCTTTTTGATTAGAAAAAAAAAAAACATTGTCTTTAGGTTCAGGCACTTGTACAATATTTGCAGTCAATTTGAGCTACACCTATGCACAACTAGCTGGGTAACCCTTTCCACTAATTGGGAGAAAAAGCTTTTGAAACTCCAGAAGTATTGGTGGAGTCTATATCCTGCAATGTTAGCGATTTTAAGACTGTGCTTTCCTCAGAAACATCTTTCCTTGTAAAGATATAATGGGTAGAATTAAGTTGTGGTTTTCTTTAATTAAGCAGAGATGATAATTATAAACTTTATTCTCAGGAATCAACCCAAATTCAGCACATATTAGGAAAAGCTCATGTTTTCTGGAGTCACTTTACCAGTGAAAGGAGATCCATGTTACTTTAAGTCCCAGTGTCCTTTTTCTTGAGCAGATAACCAAGTTTTCACTTTAGTGGAGCTACTGGATTTGATAAAGTTTTATTAGCCTAAATATTTCCCTCTTAAAGAAAAGCAATAGACCAATTTTGAAAAATTCCAAGAAATATTTTGTGATTTGAAGGATTCAAAGAAGTTTTACATATATTTTACTGAAACATTAAGGTCTGAATAGCTGCTTATGTTCCAAAATAAACCTTTTTCCTTGTACAGCTGACCTCATTTATAAAATAATGCTTTAGCAATGTGTTTGACTCTTAAAATGTTTAAATATCAGCCTTCCACAGAATAAAAAATCATTTTTCACTTGTGTTTTCTCTCTCCTCATTTCCCACATCTCTTCATATACGAGGATGAATTACCAAGAGATTCTGAGAATTTTTTTCCCCCAAATAATGAAAAATAACTGTTTTTGAAATATCGGTCACTTATGATGCTCTTTTTGGCTCTGACTTGGTAATGTTTTTTAAAACATGAGGGGCAGCCACACGCCCTCACCAGAGAAATCAAAATTAATGTCCTTTGGAGACACAGGGCTCTAAAAGAAAAACATGATAATAGCAGAGAGACGACTTATTTGGCTCTCTCTCGTTTAATTTACAAAAAGGCAAGTCCGTTATTTTATTGGCATGTAATCACAAAGAAAACTGTGCAGACCTAAGACGAAACTGACTCGTTGTCAAGACTTCCTGGGTCTTCTTCATCAATTACCCTGGCTGCCAACAAACAACAGATGAAAATCAACAATGCTGGGTGAAAGCATCATCCAGGGCTTCTCTGTCTGTAAACTATTTAAATTCTTGAAATTGAATATTTATGATGAGTGATGCTCCTTTAACGTACACCATATTTCCGCCAGGCCTCAGCTCTGACTGCGCTCAGGCAGCCCCCTGCTCCTGTCCCTTCCCCACACCCGCCTTCCCCGCGGCCCCTCTGGTGACACCACGCGCGGAGGAAGCTGCACACCTGCTGTCACTCGCAGCTCCTCCCGTGCCCGCTCATTTTGTGCGCGCGCTTCACAACGGTTCGGTTTCAAGATCCTATCTGCCCTTTCAAAGGCAGCCGCCGTGAAACAGTGGTGAAGTTTATTTTGCGCTTATCAATACAATGTAAACCAGCGTGGGCTGGCCTCCTCGGGCTTAGGGAACCCGCGTTGTCTTTGCGCACAGACAGACAGCACTGTGGCCACAGATGTGACTGGTTAACTGTACAAGCGAGGAGGCTAAGTCCACATAACAATACTTCATTCACCGAGGAAATCTGCAGTGGATTACAGCTTCTCTCTGGTTAAGTCTGGTCTTAATTTACTGCTTTTATTCAGTTTTCAACCACAAACGAGCCCCTTATGAGGCATTCACTATGCAGAATTGACAACTCTTTTTATCTACTTGAAAAATATTTTTGGATAATAATTTATGGTTACCAAATATTTTAAGCAGTTTGAATAGTTATATTATATTCTTTCAATGCTTAATGATGCAGGGTCCCCTGTAAAAATGGAACACCAGGCAATCTGGTAATTTTACATGCAGTATTCATAACAACAGAGCAATTTGGCCATACAGAAACACAAACCCTGAATACTGCATAGCAAGACTTTTAAAGACTTTTTAAAGCTCTTAAATTGTATCTCGGGAGAAAGTCAGAGTTCAAGAACTAAAGGCCCTATATATATGTGAAAATAATTTTGGCAAGCACTATATTTTATTTATGGATTATTATGTTTAAAATAGCATATTTTGAACAACCTTCAGAAGGAAAAAGAAAAAGGCTGCAGGTCTCTCTGAGGACACAAGCGAGAGTTCACATGCCATTTATATTTTATACATGAAACCGAAACGTGTGGGTAGGTTAGTACTTTTTCACCATCAAACGAATTCTCTTAATTTATATTCTGAATTAATGCCATCTTCTTAAAAAATCCATCTGAAGGTGCTCATTATTATTGGGCAAAGAGTCGTTTTCAAGGACTGATTGCCAGTGACTGGAACAACTCTGGAAACCTCGAATAGGCTGGAAAACATTATATACCTTTAACAAGTGGCAAGTGCCAGTAACAGAGTTTGTCATTGTAGATGTACATCTTCTAGTCCTGCGAACCAGTGACCCTGTAACTGGAGACGAGACCCATGGAAATAAGAGGGAATGTATTTTATAAACGAAGACAATGTAAGTAGTGTGGTTGATGTGCTTTGAGATGATCAGAGATCCTTTTGCTTTGCTTTAGAGTAATTTAAATTGTGGGTACACAAAGCTTTATAACTTTCCTCTTGGCAGAACTTGAGCACTTTCAGGCTCGCTGAGACTAAGGGCTTCTCCCCATTGCAGAATGAACTTCCTGCAGATAAACAAAGGAGAACATTCCACTGAGGTGCTTGCCGTGTTTTCCTCATTAGTAACTACACTGTCTTGAGCAGGGAATGAGTGCTTGGGGAAAAGCATCCTCCACATTAACAAGGAAGGACATTGCTTTTACAAAGAAGAACACTTTATGGTTTTCTAAAACATCTTCTCCGCATGTGCCATGTGTAAATCATATTTTCAATAACCCCAAATTATGTGTGTACTTTAGAGGAGAAACCTTCATGAACGGGCAATAGAAAAACAATGAGTGGAATCACTTTGATTAGTTAAACAATTATTACTTCTTTGTCAATTCCAATGTTATTTAGTTTTCATCATAAAAACAGGTGGGGTTTGCTCGGCGTTAGTGTTGCTGTTGGTTTGTAATTTTGCTCAAAAGAATTCTCTGTGTTTTCATTCTTGTTATTTTAGAACTTGTCATGTCCTGCCTTTAATCTGGCTTCACTTTCACAGATGTTCGAATGAAGGTGTAAAAGAACAGGTGAGAAAGGTGATAAATGAGACACAAACACCAGATTCAAATGCCACTTAATAGAATTCCCAAGTCATTTATATTAGAACTAGAGGCCTGGTGCACAAAAATTTGTGCACTCGGGTTGGTGGGGGGTCCCTCAGCCTTGCCTGTGCCCTCTTACAGTCTGGGACCCCTTGGGGGATGTCCACTTGCTGGCTTAAGCCCACTCCCTATGGGATCAGGCCTGAGCTGGCAATCAGACATCCCTCTGGCAGCCCAGGAGCCCTTGGGGTATGTCCACTTGCCAGCAGGAAGCAGGCCTAAGCTGTAGTCAGACATCCTTAGCTCTGCTGAGGAGGCAGGAGAGGCTCCCACTACCACTGCTGTACTGGCAGCTGTCAGACTGGCTTGTGGCTGAGCAGAGCTCCCCCTGTGGGAGTGCAGCTCCTGCATTGAGCATCTGCCCCCTGCTGGTCAGTGTGTGTCATAGTGACCAGTCATTCCCAGTTGTTCTGCTGTTAGGGGTCAATTTGCATATTATCCTTTTATTATATAGAATAGAGGCCTGATGCATAGATTGGGGCCAGCTGGTTTGCCCTGAAGGGTGTCCCAGATCAGGGTGGGGGTCCTGCTGGGTGCCCGGCCAGCCTGGGTGAGAGGCTGATGGCTGTTTTCAGGCTGGCCACACCCCCTTCAAGGTGAGGGTCTCCACTGGAGTGCCTGACCAACCTGGGTGAGGGGCTGAGGGCCCTTTTCAGGCTGGCCACACCCCTTCAACATGGGGTCCCTACTGGGGTGCCTGGATAGCCTGGGTGCGTGAGTGGCTGATGGCTGTTTGCAGGCTGGCCACTGCCCCTAGTGACCCAAGCTCCCAGCAAGGCTGATTGGAAGCAGGTAACTGGGATTGATTTATCTTCTATAATTGAAACTTTGTTGCCTTGAGTGAAGGTCACAGCTGGCCGGGGCAGGTGGGAAGCTTGGCTTTCTCCATCACCGGGGCAATGAAGCCTCCTGCTTGCTCCAGCTCAGTGGCTGCCGGCTGCCATCTTGGTTGGGTTAATTTGCATATAGTCGCTCTGATTGGCTGGTGGGCGTGGCTTGAGGCATAGCAGAGTTGCGGTCAATTTGCATGTTTCTCTTTTATTAGATTAGATAGTTTCATTACTAATATCACAGCTACCTTCTGTTGTTTTTCTCAAACATATTAACATATAGATGAGAGCAACTTCTGTAACAGAATATAGAAGTTTGAAATTATGACAACAGCAATAAACTACTCTTGTTAGTCCAGGCAAAAATAGTTTCTAATTATTAGTCCTGGGTCAATGAGCACGAGATTGGGGAAAATTTGGTGCATTCTCTATGATCCACATGGTACACAGACCCATAATGTTTGGCACCATGTATATTACATTCTGTGTACCCGGATACAAGTCTCATTTCTTCTTCCTCTTCCTTAACATTATATGTTAAGTTAGAGTGGGCGGGTCATTTAACAATGAATTTCCCCATTGTATAGCATTACAAAGCTATCCGGGCTAAATAACTTGTTGTTTATTAAGTCACTGTGCAATTTCAAGGTTTTAATGGTCCTTAAAATATAATACCCTGTGTCATTTATTTCCTGAAGTGAAAGTTAGTGCCAGCCTTTGAAATGCGTGTGAAACAAGAGGTTCAATGTGGTTTGAAGACAGAACGAAAACTTGGTAAGCAATTAATTTGTGCTGAATGTGTTCCTAATGGTTTGTGCCTTTTCTAACTGATTAAAATAAAAATCCAGATTTAATCAAAAGAAAATCAAATAAAACTTACATCCATATCTTTTTATAGAGCATTCGTTAGTGTAGAACCCACATACAGCAGAGCAGGAAGGCTGAATATTTAAATGATTTAAAGGTGTTTCTGGTTGCATAGTAGAAACATTTCCCCCTGTGCCTCAAAGCTATGGGAGAAGGGAAGAATTTGAAATGGAAAACAGGATCAAATGAGCATAGAAAAGGGGCTGATTTCCTAACAGGATAATCCTGCAAGTGGCACCTGTTTGGGAAAAGGAAGTTGTAGAATGATTGCTGACTTACAGAAGCCCAGGTTTAAGAGTTGTGGTCAGCCAGAAACATCACTGACTCTCAAGACTTAGCTACAAAACAGAGGCGTCTGGTTGACGTATCTGCCAGCCAGTGTATTATCAAGGAGTCTAACAAGAACATAGATACATCTTGCTAGTAAAGTCATACTGTCTGAGAGACACCGCACAGGCAGAGGAGATGGTCGTCAGAGGATCACGTGTAACATACAGATTGAAGACCCAGGAATACAAGAGTAGAAGGGAATGCATCTCAGTGGTTAGTGGGGCCAAGAGAATTAGAGCCACGCACAAATGCATACGGGGTGTCAATCTTCGAGGCTACAGATGAAATGATCATGACCTTATTTTCAGTAGAAATTATAAGTCCTTCTCTCAGCAAAGTGGGCAGGCATGACAAACCCAATGATCCAGAAATCAGTGAAACATTGAAGAGTTGCCAGAGGACAGCAACAAAATCACAGAGCTTGCTCTGTAGTACATGCCAAAGGAGTCTCAGGGGTTTCACCAGGCAGCGATACTCAAGAGATATTCCTTGTAGGAAAAGGATAGCTGTGGCTGAAAGGACAGCATGGCATCCAACAAGATGTGTATGTCCAAGACTGGGACTGGGACTGAGACCACGCCTTCCCATTTCCTAGTGAGGAAGTAATAGAGGTTAAATAACTTCATCATGCCATACGACTGCATAGTATGATAATTGCATTTATACACATCTCTAGATTAATTGCTTGGTAAAACATATATAGCCTTCACCCCAATTGTTGAGTTCATCAAGAACAAGAACACTGATTGCCAAAGTCTCAAGGTGTGGAATGTCTATTCAGGTGCCAAGTAGGAACACCTGAAATGTGGGTATGTCCAAGTAAGCATTCCATCATTTTCTTGGCACCTAGCAAAGACTGGCCTCCACTGAATCTGCCGAACACTCTGTAACCAGATGAGTGCTACATGCTTATCATCTGAATGGGACTAGTCCCTGATTGGAGTATTGCCAAGTAACCCAATTTTAGAATAGCACAGATTTTAATTATATGTTTCATTTAACTGGCACCTGTCCTTGGAGGCTGTCATTAAAATCTAACGAGTTATGATGTGGGAACTATTATTATCTATGATTTATAGAGAGGCAAAAATAAACAAGGAGAGAAAGAAAGAAAGGCTGAGAGGTTTGGAGGAGAGGGAGAGTCGGAAGACTAGAGATTCCACTGGTGAAAAACAGCACCATATCAATTCCACTAGAAATTGAAAACCCAGATCATTGAATTTCTAGTGTTTGAGGTATGATTTTACTAAATGTCCACTTCATCCACATTTTCATATTGTGGGGATATACACCACTCTTTTCCTGGGTAAACTGGGGAAAAAATGTCTCTTAAGTAATATGCTTCATCCCGAATACACAGTAGTTTAAAAATAACTTCTACCAATTTTTAAATTTCATACTATGTGTCTTCAAAATATGAAAAAAGGGGTTGGGGTATAGATGACTTAGAATAGAAAATATGTTGATAATCATTGAATTTGGGTAGTGGGCATATGGGGTTTGTTATGCTTTTCTGTTTTCTTTAGTGTAAACTTGGAATTTTCTGTGATAAAAAGTTAAAAGAAATTCTATTAAAAACAACAACGCTTAAATACTTGTACAATTTTATTTGAGCAAATTAATTCATTTTATGCTGCAAAATTTGGCCATAAACAGGAGAACAGATCATCTTATATTAATTATATTATATTACTAAGCTTATGTTAATGATCCCACTATAACTATACCAAGTCCTCCTAAAAATGGAAAGCCAAAAATCTATATATTTTTCTAATCTCTTCTTTTACAAGCAGTCTTTTTATAACAGCCTTAGGTTTTCAGACTAAATGCCAATGGGCTTCCTGTTTAGATCAAATTTAGCTTTAACTAAAATAATTAGCCTTTGGTCCTAATTCTAATGGAAATGTGAGACTTTAACTATTCAATGATAGTAGCACTATTAGACACTGCTGCGAACAGTGAGCTATGTGAAGTAATTAGCAAACCATTTCTATATGGATACACACAGAATATGTCCTAAAACAAAGGCAAAACACTCATAACAACTACTGCCTTTTAACCTTTACATGCATTTAAATAAAAAATGTGTACTGGAACTGCACATTAATAAGGCCTGTTAAGCTTGGGAGAATATTTCACGTTCATCTGCAGTTCATCAGACAGGTTCATGACCTCAGTAGCATTGCTGCAGCTCCTGCAGTTCTTAAACCGGTACTGGGGCAGGGGGGTGAGGGAGAGACTATTGTAGTAAAATTTAGAAAATTTTACTAAAAGTGACAGAAACAAGGGAACACAGTCTGATACTGAGTGTATGCTCTGAAATAGCATATAGAGAATGAAACATACTAGATGGATTGACTGCTACTCCTCTTACAAAGAAGAACCTTACAAAGAAGCAACTAAAGAGAGCTCAGTATAATGCTGCAGTTTTCTTCGTAGTGTAGGAAATGCAAGGGTCAGCCTCTGCTTTGTGTCTGGAGGTTCACATAAAGGGGGACTTCAGCCTAATTTCACAACTTTCTACGTTGTATGATGGTGACAAATCTACAGGGTGTCCTCTGAAATGTGTACACACACTTTGAATAATTATAAAGGCAGTGCTTATTGAAATACATCTCTTTTTCAACATCGAGCTGTCAGCTGTTAGAGTGCGTTCACATTTTATTGGGACACCCTGCATATATAATGTTTCTTGAGACTTTTTTCCCCTCACTAAACGGAACCTGGTTGGAAGCATCCTAGCATTCATTTTTATCCTGCCTCCCCCCACATCTCCTGGTGAAGGACACGGCGGGCGAGTCTTTTCCCATGCAGGGCATTGCTGCTAGCAAAGGTTCTGCTAAAGCGGTGAGGTCTGTCCTGTTACATCTCCATCGCTCAGCCTGAGAAAATCTCATCCGCAGAGCTGCTTCGTGCTGCTTCTTTGGATCTGCCACTGGCAGCACAATAAGGGATGAATGAAACAAGCACTCAGCAGCTGAATGCCCTTAAGACCACTTGGGAACTTTATTTGGTGCCAAATAAAGTGACCTGCCAGTGTCAGCTGCGGGAAGCATATTGTGCTGAGCTCGATGGTCTGTCCCAGTTGCCTATTCATTTCTGAGGAAATTTTCAGGTATTGAATTTTAATC
>PVJC01001362.1:0-95545 GCA_004026665.1 Murina feae
CCTCTGTTTTGTTTTGTTTTGTTTTCTCTCACAAGGTTTTTTTCTAATCTCTAAACTGGCAGTTGAACATCCCCTGAGAGGTTCCGGACTGCGAGTGACTATGTCATAATTTATAAACTGCTACATCCCACACACAGTTAAACAAGGAAGATTGCTTCTACAGTATTTGAAAAAGAGACCTGTGGCTGCTTAATCCTAATTCATCAGAAGAATCTCCAAACGGTCCACATCCTGCTTATTCTACTTGGGGATGAACATGCATTCCTATATATTGGGAAGAGTCTCTTAGCTTTAAAAATGAAAACCTGAGAAGGCTACTCTAACACTGAAAAAACAGGATGATGCAGCGATGACTGCATGGACTCTGACTTGCGCATTTTGTGGTCAGCCCTGATTCTGACACTTATAACTGTGTGAAAAAGCCTATTACTTAACTTCTCTCTGATTCAGTTCTTCCACCCATAAGATGGGGGAAATTGTACTACTGCCTCAGAAGGGTCATGTTATGTACTACTTTTTATAATCAGGGCAAAAAAATGTAGCTGCCCATACAATAGTAAGATGTCTTTCACCTGTATGAAAAACATGTCACTGGTGCATACTGCATCCTGGATTGCTAGAGGGTGCCGGCTGGGCTGAAGTGTCCTCCATGAATGAATTTTGTCCACTAGGCCTATAATATGTGTGTGTGTGTGTGTGTGTGTGTATGTATGTATCTTCCATCTAATAAAAGAGTAATATGCAAATTAGGCACTATTGCATCACAAAGATGGCTGCCCTCATAGCCACAAGATGGCAGCACCCATAGCCACAAGATGGCAGTGCCCAGTCTGGCTCAGCCCTGCCACTGAAGTGGTCAGGCCTGTTAGGCAGGTGGTGGGGGAAGTGGGGGGCCTGAGAGGTGGAACAGGCAATCAGAGGGGGCTGGGGGTCCCCTGCCCAGGCCAGAGGCCTCCACAAGAGGCCTCAGGCATGGACAAGGGCAGAGCTGGTGATTGGAGGGGTATGAGAGTGCCCTACCCAGGCATAAGGCCTGGGCCAGGCCGGAGATCGCAGGGGCCTGGGCTCCACAGAACCAGTGATCAGAGGGGCAGGGGAACAGTCTGTGATCACAGGGGTCTGGGCACCGGTGGAGCCAGAAAAGCAGGGGTCTGGGGGTCCCCCGCCCAGGCCTGCAGCCTTGGCCAGAGGCTGCATTGGGGCAGGGGTGGAGCCCAAGATCTCAGGGCCTGGGCAGGGGCAGAGCTGGTGATCAGAGGGTCCTGGGGCTCTCCTGCCCAGGCCTATAGCCTTGGCCAGAGGCTCAAGGGGTGGAGCCAGCAATGGCAGGGAGCAGGATCAGAGACAGTGATCGCAGAGGCCTGGGCTCTGTGAAGCCAGTGATTGGATGGACTTGAGAGTCTTCTGCCCTGGCCTGCAGCCTCAGACAGAGGTTACAGGCGTGGGCAGGGGTGGAGCTGGGATTGGAGGGACAGGGGTGGAGCCGGTGATGGGAGTGAACTACAGAGGAAACACCTTTTCTGACTGCTCATTGGCTAAACTTCCTGTATGCCACTGGTAATATTCTTAATAACTTGGGTGATAAGAATCCACAAGGCAATCTAGGGTTTTTCCACCATACTCCTGGAGAAAAAAAATGAAGGTCCACTGATGGAGGGCTAAGAAATGTCATATCCTGCTCTAGCCGGTTTGGCTCAGTGCATAATGCCTCAGCCTGCTGATTGCAGGGTCTGGGTTCAATTCTGACCAAGGGCATGTACCTAGGTTGCAGGCTCCTCCCTGGCCGGGGCCCAGGTCAGGGCTCATGCAGGAGGCAACCAATCAAAGTGTTCCTCTCACTTTGATGTTTCTCTCTGTTTTTCCCTTCTCTTCCACATTCTCTAAAAATCAATGGAAACATATCCTCAGGTGAGGATAAAGAAAAGGAAGAAAGAAATGTCATATCCTATGAAAGACACATCTTGAAAATGCCTAAAGAAAGTTGTCATTTTTTCATGGTGAAGGGACTGGAGTCTGTTTTGATGAAAACACCTTGGTGGCTGCGGTGACTGGCAGTGGCTGCAGCAGTGGGATGATGGGGCTGGTGGCTTCCCCTGATTAGCCTAATCACTTCCCACAAAGGGAGGCCAGACTGTGGCTTAGGCCTGCTCCCCAAGGGGAGCAGAGAGTGAGCTTAAGCCATCAGTAGGACACCCCCTGAGGGCTCCCAGTATGTAAGAGGGGGCAGGCTGGGCTGAGGAACCCCCCCCCCCCAGTGCACAAATTTCATGCACTGGGCCCCTAGTTTGTGTGTGTGTGTGTGTGTGTATAATGAATATATATATATATATATATATATATATATATATATATATATATAGTGAAATTCATGCACAGGTAGGGTCCCTAGACCTGGCTGACAATCAAGGCTAATCTGTGGAGCAAGAGGCAGGGCAATCAGGTGGGAGGGGGCAGCTGGCACCCATCCTGCGGCCTGCAGGCTGGGGCAGCTCCTGCGTTTAGCATCTGCCCCCTGGTGGTCAGTGCACAGCATAGCGACCAGTTGTTCTGCCATTCAGTCAATTTGCATAAAAGGCTTTTGTTATATAGGATTTGTTTATTGTCATAGAAAAAGTTTATGGTGTTGCATTTTGCCTCCCCCAAAAGATAGAACCATATAATACTCATTTTTTTGAATGTTACCTTATTTGGGAAAAGGTCTTTGCAGATATAGTTAAGTTAAAGATCCTGATAGGAGATTATCCTAGATTAATCACATGGTCCTAAATCCAATGACAAGTGTCTTTATAACAGACAGAAGATAAAGGGGAGAAGGCCAGTGAAATTGGAGACAGAGATTGGAGGGATGCTGCCACAAGTTAAGAAATACCAGAAGCCATGAAAGCTGGAAGAGATGAGGAAGGATTCTCCTCTAGTGCTATCAGAGGGTGCATGGCCATGCTGACACCTTGATTTCAGATTTTTGGCCTCCAGAGCTAGAAGGGAATAAAATTCTATCATTTATTACAGTAGCTACATGAAACGAATAAATTTACTGTAGAATGAAATACGAAGTGGTATTCTAGTCCAAGGTAGAAATATGAGAATATGGTATCTAGACAAGGCCGGTTGTCTTTGCTCTAAACTCAGCTGTTTTCTATCACTGGTTTGAGCAATTTTTCTCTCCCACCCCTATCTATGACCTATTTGTGATTTTTTTTTCACCCAGAGCACTTCACTGAGCTCATTCATGGCTGCCACTGCTGGTGGCTTGTTCCCACTTGTGCCAGAAGGCAGGCAGGCCTTTTGTGAGCTGTGCTTGCCACAGCTCTCTTCTGTTTACCAGCCCTTTTGAGGATCTGACTTTTCTGCATTATCATTTTGGTTGTCTATTAGTCTTACTCACAGATTCAACTCTATACATCTTGGTTAAAGCACAGTGAAAAGAAGATAACAAAGGCTCTCTACTTTTGCTGGTAGTCTGAGTCTTCCAACACAAGCTCCTTCTATTCAAGAGAAAATTTTATGTGGGAAACTTAAGTTCTTAGTTCACTTGCATTGATCTGTCATTGTACCAGATAGCTGTACTGAGTACGCTTTTTAGCATCTTTGTCTTCTTTGGTCCTTTGTTAATCTGTGCTTAAAAAAAACTTTTAATTGAATTTATTGGGGTGACATTGGTTAATAAAATTATATAAATTTCAGATGTACAATTCTATAGTACATCATCTATATATTGTATTGTGTGTTCACCACCTCAAATTAAGTCTCCTTCCATCACCATTTATTCCCCCTCTACCCTCTTCTACCTTCCCTACTCCCCTTTCCTCTGGTAATCACCATACTGTTGTCTGTGTCTATGAGCGTTGTTGTTGTTTTTTCTCATTCCCTTCACCTTTTCACCCTGCTCTCAAACTCCCACCCCTCTGACAGCTGTCAGTCTACTTCCTGTATCTAGGAGTGTTTCTATTTTGTGTGTTAGTTTATTTTGTTGATTAGATTCCACATATAAGTGAAATCATATGGTACTTGTCTTTCTCTAACTGGCTCATTTTACTTAGGAATCTAGTAATTCACCTTCTTGATGAGGAATTTATTGAACAACAGATTGAGCAAAACAGAGCAGTTTGGGAAAAGTTGTTCTTCCAAAATCCAATTCATTAAATCTGCTCCAGGCCATTGGTGATCCTAACATTAAGAGAGAGATAACAGGAAGAGAATTCTTTAGGGGAGATCTTCCTAACCAGCAAGGAGTCCTTCAGTGAGTATTCTCAGAGTGCCACCTTCAGGGATGTACCACTGGTATAGTTACACAGTGCTTAGTTTAGTCTTAAAATTGTTAATTTCTGAGTGGGGGACCCACATTTTCATTTTGGATTGAGCCCTAAAAATTGTGTAGCTGGTTCTGGTGGCTAGCATGGGCCTGGGGAAGCTCCTATAGCAAACTACCTTCTCCATTGTCTGGCACACCTTGGGTTCATTGTGGTTTATTTTCCTTTTGTTATGGTGTGGCCTGAAGGACTTCAGGAAGCAATGCTCTAAGTCAAGCATATAGGCTCAAGAGTGGTTGTCAACTGCAGAGATTTTTGCATCCCCCCGTATCCTTGGAGATACTTTGCAATATCTGGAGATGTTTTCAGTTGACACAACTGGGAGATGCTACTGGCATTTGTAAGTTGAGGTGTGATGCTGTTAAACATCCTATAATACTCGGGAAATCCCCCACTACAAAAATTATTTGGCCCCAAATGTCAATAGTGCTGAGGTTGGTAAACTCTGGGTTGGAGCCCAGCCACTCAAAGGCTACCCTTTCAGAAATGGTGAGGACCTTGTTGGAAATGCAGAATTTCAGGCAATAGCCAGACTACTGGTGTCATAATGAGCCTTTAACAAGATCCCCAGGTGACTTATAAACATCAACATTTGAGAAGGACTAGGCCTGAGCAAAATCTACCTGGTTTATTATGCTTAAGTGTCTACAAGTTTTTTTATTGATGACTGTCCTTCAGAGTTAGAAATCCCAAGTTTGAACAAACAGGGAGAGTGTGGCTTGAGGGAGGAAAACCTGAAAAACAAACAGCACAGAGCAACAGGTCTAGAAGGCAAGGCAGGAGAAGAGGTGAGGGAAGAGTCCCCAGGGGAGCCAGGAGGGCTGAAGACCAGAGGAACGCAGTAGGAACAGTAATACGAGAAATGGGATGGGGCCAATGGTTTCTTATATTGTGGAGACTTACGGAGGGTTTGAATCTCACTTGCATGTAACTCATTGTGTGACGTGGGTAGAGAGGCTTTTTCCAAAGGAAGCACAATGGTGGACATATGCATTTGTCCATCAGAGACCACTCTATGTCTAGTTGTGTGTCTACTGGACTAGGGATGTGAGCACTACTAGAGTCTGCCAATAATTGCTCATGCTGCCATAACAGTACCACAGACTGAGGGGCGTGAACAGAAGAAATTTATTTTTTCTCAGATATCTTCTTCCCATGTCCTCACATCGTCTTCCCTCTGTGTTTGTGTCCTAATCTTTTCTTATAAGGACATCAGTCATATTGGATTAGGGCCCACCTATATAACCTCTTTCTAACTTACCTATTTAAAGGCATTTTCTCCAAATAGTCATATTCTGAGATGCAGGTAGTTAGGACTTTAACATATGGAGTGGTGGTGGTCACAATTCACTCCACTGCCCTCTGCTCCCAGGTACCCTCCAACATTAAATTCTCCCACTCATCTTCACTAGTTTGGGCCTTTTCCCATATAATTCTTCCCATTTAGCCTTGAGGTTCTTAATACCCAGAATCCTATTTAGTATTAAGCATATGAGCTCTTAGCTCCTGGAAAACAAAGTTAATTGCAATTACTCTACTCTTACCTCCAGAAAGCATTTCCTTCTCTCTGTGAGTGTACCACACTATATCAAGGGTCCCCAGGTTAACCAGAACAACTATTAGTAAATGGTTAGAGCATGGTTGACTCAAGGTTTTGGTAGATAGGTCAAAGGAAGATGAATGCAAATACATTTTTGAAAGCACACTGCAGCTATTGTTGGGTATAATGAAAAGTCATTAAGCATATTAGCTACTGATTTTATACCAGTAATCAAGTGCTAACATTTTCTGGATGATAACCTAAGTAACAGAAGTTATTGGCCATTTGCAAAACATGTTTAAACAAAAAAGATTCAGAGACAAGAAGTATCTCTCATTTTAATTATGCTTTTGCATCATAAAAACCTCATGAACAATGCTTTTGCAAAGCATAATAGATGTGGAGCAGCTGTAGAAAACATCTCACTTCCTTTGTTTGAAAACAACATTTTACATTTAGAAAGAAAAATTCTGTCCAGTTGGTTTTATTCCAAGGAGAGGGTGAATCTGAGAGAGCAATCTCTGCTGTCTGAGGAATAGCTATTCATGTCCATCAAATATTGGTAAAACTCTAGAGGGAATGGTTTGAAATTGTGCTTGTTTTTCAGCAGTGCTGCTTCTTCCAGGTCTCTGGGTGGCTTCTGAGTCTACAAGGGAAGTTGGACTACTGAGCATCATGTCTTGCCCTTCATTACCTAGGAGCATATTTCCATGTTTCATGAGTGGAGGGGGAACTTCTCCTTTTCTTCCCTTTTCCTGAGACTTTCATAGACAATCAGCATGAGCCCAAACTTGTTTTTCCTAGATGGCTAAAAGAGAATTACTCATCAGTCCAAACATCACATTGGCAGTAGAACTACTCCAGTGCCTGAGCTGATTGTACTCAGACTTTTCAAAATTTTTAGATCTGACTCTATGGCCAATGAACTCTGTGTGCAGTGGGCCTAGTAATGGCCAACATAATAATGAAGCTTCTGAAACACAGCATTCCCTACCTCTGTGTGTTCACTGTCTTCAGAGGACAAGCCATCTGTCTTTATCCAGTAGCAGTTACCTATTGCTATTAACAAACTATTTCCAAGTTTAATGGATTAGATAATAACCATACACTACTTCCCATGAGTAACTAATGACTGGCTATTGTACTGATCAGGGTCAGGTGTGGCTATATGTACTGGGTTCACTAATAATAATAGTAATACTAATAACTCTGTGGTCAGTTATCAGGTCTGTTTTGAGGCTAGTCTACAATGACCTTTGTTGAGGTAAATCATTTTTCCACCCAAGTGTCTCTCCCATCTCTCCAACAGGTGAGCCTATACCTAGTCTCATGGCAGTTGCATAGGTTCGAGAGAGGAAACAGAATTGCTTACGTACTTTATCAGGCCTATGGCCCCATTAGCCACAGCAAGTTACCAGATAATTAAAGGTTCTACGAAAGACCTAGATTAAGGAGGCGTGAAAAATTAGTGTCTCAGTGCAATCATTAGTTTAGGCATAATCCCCTGTTCTTTTTTTCTTTTCTTTTTTTTAAAACATTTATTTATTGATTTGAGAGAGAGTCAAACATGGATATGTTGTTCCACTTATTTATGCATGCATTGGTTGCTTGTTGTATGTACCCTGATTGGGATCAAACCCACAACCTTGATGTATCAGGAGGACATTTTAATCAACTGTACTACCTGGCCAGGACCCTCCATTATTATATAGACCGTCTATGAATCACATTCAGTTACCCAGTCTAACTGAGGTTCGACTGGCCTGAGTCAGAGTAACCAACATTGCTCTGTTCATCTTTCCTCCCTTCCTGAAGGGATGGTATTTTACCCTTTGTTGCCTCTTTGTTGCCATGTGGAGGAACAGGCATGCTTAGAGTCATGAGACCATGGGCACCTCGGGGTAACAGGCAAAAACTGCATCTTCCAAGCTTGGAACATGTTGGGAACTGAAACAATGGGAAAAAGCAAATTCTGTATTTCCAAGGTACAGCTAAATTAAACTCAGGTTTATCATTGACCAAACTCTCCCACCAGAAAGGACCTTGCTCCTCACTTCGTGTGGCTATTTGCCTCAACCACACCTGAGTTATTTTGCCTTCCTTGCTTGGTACTGACAAGCCATCTTTGGTTAACTGGTGAAAATCTGAATTGTCAACCAATATGTAGGTTGAAAAATATCTGAGCAATAGACATGTTTCAGAATAAGGAGCCCTTTGGTTACCTTTCTTGAGGTGAAAGAATTTTTAGACTTCTTAATACACAAATTCATGAACTTATTCACCCATGGAGTATTGGGTCTAGGAAGGCTTATTAGGTGCTTTGTCTACTTGCTCAATGTCTATTTATCTCTCCAAATTGTGCCTAACTGTTCCGTTCTCTATTAAGTGTTCTTTGAATAGTTACAATTAGCCAACCCCAATATGAATGACCTAACGCACTTGTATATAGACTTTTAATTCTTTTTTTATTTATTTGTTCACTAAATATATATTGAATTATTTCCATGTGCCAGGTACTCTTTTTTATTGTTTAAAGTATTACTTATGTCTCCTTTTCCCCAGTTGATCCCTCGCTCCTGCCACTCCTGCGCCTCCCTGAACAAGATCCCACTGCCCCAGTATCCGTGTCCATTGGTTATACTAATATGCATGCATACAAGTCTTTTGGTTGATCTCTTATCCCCCTCCCCCACATCTTCTCTCTGAGGTTGGACGGTCTGTTCAGTGTTTCTTTGTCTCAGGATCTATTAGACCTTTGAACAAAAGCAATGTTTCCACTCTCATGGAGTTTATATTTGGAAGGGAGTTTCTATAATGAATAAATAATCAAATAGATATGTACTGTATCAGATGCTAAGGAGAAAAATAAGATTGGGTAAGGGGCAATGATGGTATATGTATGTGAGGTGTGTTTTTTGGCGGCCATGTTAGTCGGTTGGTTAAGAAAGGCTTTTCTGTAAGTTGCATTTAGGCAGAGACCTAAACTTTATGAGGGAGTGAGCTACATGGACATTTAGGGGAACACCTCCTAGGGAAAAAGCATAGCATATGGAGCAGGCTTGGCTTTTTTGAACAGCAAGGAAGCCAGCAAGTTTTGATTTAATAGGGAGAGAGTGGTGGGGCATGAGAACAGAGAGATAGCAGGGCTTCTGAATGTGTGGGGCATTGTAGGCTAAAGAAACAACTTTTAATTTTGTTCTGTGTGGTGTCGCATAGAACAAAACGTAAGTGTGGTAGATAGAATAATGGGCCTCAAAGATAGCCCTGTCCTAATTTCTAGAAACTAAATGGTATGTTTCTTTATATGGCAAAATAAACTTTGCAGATTTGATTAAGATAAGAATCTTGAGATGGAGTGGGCCCATTGTAATCACCAGTGTCCTTACAAGAAAGGTCAGAGTTAGAGATGGAGATGCAAGGTCAGGAGCAGAGGCTGAGGTGATGCAGGGCTCCGAGCCAGGGAATGAAGGCAGCCTTTAGAAGCTAGAAAAGTTATGGAACAGACCCCCTTTTGGAGCCTCCAGAAAGAACTAGCCCCGCTTATATCTTCATTTTAGTCAGTGAGACCTATTTCAAACTTCTGACCTCCGGAACTGTAAGATAATCAATTTGTGTTGCTTTCAGCCACTAAGTTTGTGGTAATTTTTTACAGTGGAAGTCACTAGAGGGTTTTGAAGAGAACTGTGATATGGCCTGACTTATATTTAAAAAAGAAAATTCCCTGGATACCTATGTGGAGAATGTAATGAGGAAGGCCAAATATAAGTGTTTGCAAGAGTTCAGAGAAGCGATAATGATGCTTGACCGTAGGTGGTAATGGTAGAGAGAAGTGCTGGAATCACTACACATTTTAAAAATGGACTCCATATGACTGAGTATATAGAGATTGGTTGCAGGAGCTGGGAGAGACTGAGGGGTAAGGATGAGTCCCAGATCTTGACTTTAAGTCCCTGAAAAGAAGGAACTTTTATTTATTGAGAATGGTTGGGGGATAAATCAGTTTTGGAGGTTTGGTGTCTGCGGAGAAGGAGAGTGGGTCAAGAATTCTATTTGGACATATGTTTGAAGTGTTTGTAAACCATCAAAGTAGAGGTGTCAAGTAGATGACTTTTTAAATGAATTTGGAGAGCATGGGAGTGTTCTGGGCTAGAGGTCTAAATGCAAGAGTTGTCAGTGTAAAGATGATCTTTAAACCAATGGGAATGGATGCGATTACCTAAGAAAGAAATGCAGATTGAGGAGAGCACAGGCTGGGGAAGGCGTGTGGGGGCATTCCATGTAGTTTCCTGGGTTAGCAGTACTCCCTCTTGTCTGGAACTCGGGCTGCAAAAGAGAGTTTCGCTAGAATGTTGGTGTGAGGAATAAATAACTAAGGAGAGTTCTTAGTTACCCATTTCCCTCTACCAGCACTTATTCATAATGGGAAGCCATGGTACTTTCTTAAACAGATGAATAAAGTCACATATTTAAGAAAGGCAGCAATCATATCAGCATGTATACTATGATACCCTATGGCTGAGTATATCTATGAAAGTACTTTAATATGGGTTCATCATATAAATAATGATTGTAAGAAAAGGGTAAATACTTGGGGGAGCAGAAGGAAGTGCACTATATGGAGGGAAAGATGGCTGTCAGATTGATTCATTTGCTCTTATTGACTATCTCTGCAGTATAAATCTCAGTTGAAGAGTCTCAGTGTATCAAAAATGTGTGCCTGGAAACCCCAAACAAGAGTGCAATGGCTCACCAGGGAAGACATTAACCAACCTAAATGCTGCTTTCCTTCCCTGAAGAAATCTCCTCCATCTGTGCCAGAGTCGTTATCTCTGCCTTCCTTGGAAAGGAGGAAATTTGCACTATCAAAAATAGGATTTGTGTGGCCAACCTGACTTCAAAGGTATTAAATGATAAACTTTCCAAATGAAGAACAGAATTAGTTCAAAGTTCTCTCTCCACTTGCTGGGTAAATGATGATGGAACCATGTGCAAAACTCTGCAGAAAGGCGAGCAAATTTCTTGGTATCTTGACCCATAGACATGCTCTAACAGGAGCTCTGTTTCAAGATCTGGGCTAAATAATGAGGCTTCCAAGATTTCTTGTACATATAGGTTGAACCAAAATAATGTATACACACTTCAACAGCTGATAGTTCAATTATGAACATGAAATATTATATATCAAAAATGTGTGCCTGGAAACCCCAAACAAGAGTACAATGGCTCACCAGGGAAAACATTAGCCCACCTAAATGCACTGTAGTTTAATAAACAATGCCTTTATAACTATCCCAAGTGTGTGTATACATTTTTTGGGACATACTATATATCTGTGGGGCAGTTAGGGTTGACTCAGGGGGGCTCTACTCAACATATTTTTTAAAACTTATTTCTTTATTGATTTCAGAGAGGAAGGGAGAAGGAGAGAGAGATAGAAACATCAATGATGAGAGAGAATCATTGATTGGCTGCCTCCTGCACACCACCTACTGGGGAATGAGCCCGCAACCCAGGCATGTGCCCTTGGCCGGAATCGAACCTGGGACCCTTCAGTCTTCAGGCTGACGCTCTATCCACTGAGCCAAGCCAACTAGGGCTCAACATATTTTTATTGTTGGGTCCAGGATGGAGTAGCAGCTGTCTGGGGTGTGATCTCATGAGAGGTTGGAAGTGCTCAGAGGGATGAGTGGAATGACACAATTAAGGCCTCGGTTCAGAAGTGGTGCACTATGGCTTCCATCCACATTTCAATGGCCAGAGTGAGTCATAAGACCAAGTCCAATATCCATGGAGCAGGGAACATACTTTTCCCATGAAGGTTGGGGAAAGGGAGTGAATATTTACCAAATGTTAAGCTAATCTTTACAGAAAGGGATACTCATATTTCTGTTTTATAGATGGGAAAACTGAAACACAGTGAGATCAATGTCATGTCTGTGCAATATTTCTCAGTTGAAACTTAGAGAAAGCATTTTGTATTGATTACCAAAATTGTTATTCACTAGGCTACTTTTTTGCATCTCCATTTATGTGGTCACAGATATAGTTATTTTTTAGAAGGGATCAGAGTGACTTTCCTACTATTCGTGGAATGCCCAGATGGCAGTGACCAGGTAGTGCCCAGGTCAGGTAGTTACAAGTAGGTTAGAATGACCCTCAGATAATTTGGATGATTGCTTATGATTGGACTACATGGCACAGTTTTGAATATTTTCTTTTTCCAAAGCAGTGAGCTGTTAGTTAAAACCCTTGTTCCCAAGAGATCAAACCATTACCTTTTTATGGCTTGAAGCTATGACATTGTGGCAAACATAATCAATTGGTCAAGGATCAATCCATCTTTTCCCAGCTGTCAAGGTAGCTGAGAGCCTGGTAGCAGTGTGGTCTCAAAGATAGTCTGGTTTGGTCAGCTTGCCCAAAATAATGTGGCCATGTGTCACATTATGGCCCCATAGTGAAGACTGTTGTACCTACTAGATTTTCTCAAAGCCCAGTCTTTGACACTGTATCCTTTTCTTCCTTCATCCTTAAGAAAAAAACAATGACAGCTTCTTCACCTGTCTTTGATGTCATGCCTTGGCTGTGCTATTCTTTCAGGAAGTGACAGGACCTACATTGTTTTCCCTGCCATGTGCATGGACTTGAAAAACAGACCAAAAGAAAAGAAATTGGCTGGCAGTCGCATGACTGTGATGAATTCCAGGACACAGGGGCTCAGCAGTACCTTTCTATACAGAATCCTTCCAGAGCCCCAAAGATCAGGCTCTGAGAATGGGCTGTCTCCTTGAGAAAAGGCACTTTAATTACTCACCAAAACTCATTTTCTTTTTTTCCTGAGTGAGTACACAGATATTTCCCAGCCTTCCTTGCACATCCGTTCAAGCATGTCAAACTTGCGTCCAGCGGACTGCATGTGGCCCACCAGCCACAAGTTTGACATGCTTGTCAGCTGGATGGGTTTATGTGAGTGAGTTATAGCCAGTGAAATATGGACTGATGTGATTGGTGCAACTCCTAGGTCTGCTAAATGCAAACCTCTGACGTGCACTCCTTACACCTTCTCCTTTTCCATCAGCCAGAAGTCCTCAAGAAAGGTAACATTGGAACCACAGGTTAAAGGTGGCAGATTTGTCCTCCCACCAGTAAATCCTGCTATGGCCTGTTACATGAATGGTTAAAAACGAAAACAAGAACAACTTCAAGCTTCGTAAGCCACTGGCATTTTGGGGTTTAATTGTTAGTAGTTAGTATTACACTAATTAATAAGATTTATATTTGTTATGCATATAATAAAAAGCCCTCACTTTCCCATGCCTCCAAAGCCTTGGTTGAACATGGTGGACTATTTTAGGACCCAAATATGTCCTTCCCATTTCTAAGGCCAAAGGAGGGACCCCATTATCAAGTGTCACATTTAGTCAATGATGAAACTGGTAACAGCTAACATTTATTGAAAACTTATTTTGTGACAGGCATTTTATATATACTTTATCGCATTTTAACCTGAAAAATCCACTGATGTTTACTATATTCATTTTACTGTTGAGGAAATCTAGGCTCAGAGAGGCTAAGTAATGTGCCCCAAACTGCACAGCTAGACAAGCGGGGAAGTTAGGAATAAAGCCCAAGTTAGCGGATGCTAGAGCTTGTGTATACCAATCATTAGCCCTTCTGGCTGCCCTTTCTCCAGGCAGCCTCAGACTCCCACTTCTCCTGGCCATCTCTGGAAACCAGGGGCTGCTTTCTTGAGATTCCTGAGTGACTAAGCTCTCCATGCATGGCCCTGCCCAGCCCATCCCTCTCTCAAGAGCCAAGCAGAAGGACACTCCCAGTGTGCCATGCTGCAACACCATTCATCTTCCTGGGGCCGCTGTTTGCAGACAGGCCTCCATGAGCCAGCCCTTTCATTAAAAACCTGTGCTTGCCCTTTTGCTCACCCACACTGGGGGGCCAAATCCACAGGAGAATCTTTCCTATTCGCCCTAATGATAGAGAGACTGATTACCTATGGCTCTGCTTTCCAGATTGCTGGAGTTGGGAGCAGTGGGGAAACACCATCAAGGCTACCGCGTCAAAGCATGGACTTTCCAGAACAATGATGAATGGGCTTGGAGAGGCCTGTGCGTACTCTCACAGCATAATAAAGTGCTGGTGAGCAGACTCTCGCCAAGAGGGGCGTAGACACTCCTTGCTGGAAGCAGGCCTCCTTTTTCTCCGTCTGCCAGAGGTCTGAGCTCCTGACACTGTCATTCAACCTAGGTATCAGTTTCTAAGAAATAGTCAAAGGCAGCTCAGAGAATCAGCAAGGGCCTGAGAGATAGCTTGGGGTGAGAGGGCAGGATGGCAGTGAGCATAGAGCAGGGTTTCTGAGCCTAAACTCATGGTGTGAGTGTGAAGCTGATCCTATAGTTACAATTGAGGCGCTGGGAAGCAGGTGTAGAGGAGTGGTCAGAAGTCCATCAACCTCACTTGGAGTGTTTCTCTCACACTTCTTTGTTGTGAGACCATTAATTTCTTAATCTCTGAAAGACTCCATTTTCTTTTGTGTACAATGGAGATTTTTAGAAATAATGGTACCTTAAAAGGTGAGGGCTTGTGCAATAGGCAGAGAAAGTGCTCAGCAAAGTAACAGTTTCTATGATGTCCATCTAGGCCACTGCCTCCCAGGCAAAGCTTGTTTGGTCAACAATATTTTTCCAGGAAACATTAGGGTCTGGGAAGAAAATTATGGAGAAGTCTATTGGGGTTCCTGTGGTCATATTTTGTGCTGGAGTTCAGAGGGAGAGGCAAGATTAATCCTTATTTCTCTCTGCTGGTGAGAGTCCGTCTGGAGCTGAACAGTCTACACAAGTGAGGTTGATGTGTTCTTCCTAGTGAATGAGTTAATTAGCTTGCCCCATTTAACCTCCATTGCCTGTGTCCATCTGCTTCCCATCTGGAGGTGGCACCTTCTTTCTGTTGTGGGAAAGGCTGGAGAGCGTTACTGTAGATGAGGAAGAGGCAATGAAGAGGGAGAGGCTGACCAGCAAGGTAGTAATAACCACTCAGCTTAGATCCTCAGAAGGTAAAAGGGACCAGAATCTGTAGTGGAACCAGAGGGACTGCCTATTGCTGTGAGGAAGGACTCCTCTTTCGTTGCAAGCACTCTTATAAAGCCCTGGCCCTTGTAGTTTAGTCTAATGGCAAGTTTGTATTTTTAAAAATCTGGTACAGGCAGAAATTCCAGTCTTTCTATGTTCTCAAACAGATAAGGGGGTTGCCTTGGTTTGGATTTCCCCAGAGTATAAGGATCCCAAGAACTCTAGTAGGAGGATAGGGGAGAGACACAGATGTGGGAGACTGGAAAATGGCACCCAGGAGATTTCCATGTCTTAATCCCTGAAACCTGTGGATGGTAAGTTACATGGCAAAGTCATTGCAGATGTGATTGTTAATGTTCCTGAGATGGGCAGATGGGATTTAGACATAGGATTGTAGAAATGAATTTCCTTCCTGCCACCTTTATCTGGGTGGGCATTAAAGCCCTTATATTGAAGTATCCTTATAAGAAGGGGGCAGAGGGTGATTTTTCACACATAGAGCAGAAGGCAGTGTGTTCTCAGAGGTAGAGGTGAGAGTGATGAGATCACCAATCAAGCAATCCTTGCAGCCAACAGAAGCTGGAAAGATTCTCCCCTAGAGTCTTGGAAGGGAGCATGGCCCTACTGATACCTTGATCTTAGACTTCTGGCCTTTTAATGGTTTTAAGCCACTAAATTTATGGTAATTTGTTACAACAGACCTATGCAACTCATACAACTGAGGAGGAAGAATGTTATTCAGGGTGTGTTAATAAACTGGTTTCCTCTGTGGGCAATTGGGGCTTAATCCTTCTGGAGGCCTCTTGGAGCTCTGAGATTACACCTCCCAGCTGCCTCACCTGAGGGGCAAGGTATTTATTTACCAAAACTTTTAATCAATGTTTGGTGGCTACTCTTGGGGGCATCAGCTCCCTGGCTCCATGGGCTGCTCTTTGCACCATGGGAATGAGCTCTCCACACCAGAGGATGTACTCAGGCAGAGTAGTAGTTGCACTTTTCTGCAATAAGAATTTTTCAGCATTGTTGGAATGGTGTGTTGAGGTGACAGAGTCTGCCCTGAAGGCTACCATGGACCCCATCCCCATACATAATCCACTGTGATTAAGCTTTGTTTTTTCTCTCCTTGTGTCTGAAATACTCATACAGACAGCAGCCTTTCACTCTTCCAGCCCAGGACTCCCTTTATCACTCATAGCATCCTTGTTCTATCATCTTTGATACCTGAAAGCTCTGCGTTGGAAAGAGGGGACTCGGTAAATTCTAGAGATGAATATATTTTGGTCCCATTGCAGTTATAGTAAGAGGCAAAATGAGAAATGGATTTAGACATAGGATTATAGAAATGAATTTCCTCCCTGCCACCTTCAACTACAGAAGAGAAATATCACCTGGGCATTCTGATGGTCCACCCCCTCCCCCTGCCATTGCTCCTTTAGAGCATATTTCTCTGGGTTTCATGTGTATTTGGGTGATGTACTGAGGACATCCAGGAATATTAATTAGCTATGTAGGATGCTTCCCAGGTTACAACTCAGTTTTACAACCAGTGTTTTCGTTACTTCTGATAATGAAAGAGTAAGGATGGTATTAACCATTTTAATCATTAATTATTATTAATCACTAACCATTATAACCCAAATCCATTTTACAACAGAGAAAACTGAAGCTATGGCTTTGCTATTCAAAGTGTGATCTGTGGACCAGCAAGGTCAGCATCACCTGAGAACTTGCTAGAGCCTAGGTTCCTCTGGCTCTGTTGACCTAGGTCTTCTTTGCAGGCTTGAGGATAGGGAATGGGGTGGCACAAGTAAACACCCCTATTTTCAGTAGGCTTCTTCTGGGGGTTGGTTCTCTTGGGGTCTGAGGCACCAGTGATCCATTAGGCAAGTCTCTGTGACCTTCCCACTTTCTCTTCCTCCAAGTTGATAGAAGAGGCCTTTTTTTTCCTTTTTCTTCTGGGCCCAAGTCTCCAGCCCTTTGCAATTATATGTTAAGTGGAGGGAATTGTGAAAGTCGGGGAGGACAAAGCCACTTCTAATTTTTATTGGGAGGTGGGAGGAGTCAAGAATTTAGGGTCTTTTTTAGTAAGTAGCTTCCTCAGACCCCCTCTCTGTCTTTTCTTTCTCTGTCCGGAGACTATATTTTGCTTTGCTTAAATTCAGAAACCCTTGCCACCCCTCTCAGCCCCCTGCTCTGGTAGTGCTGTCAGAGTCAGCATCCTAAACCTTTCCATGTTCTAAATAATCTCATAAGCTCTTTTGAATTCTCTTGCTCATGTAACATGGAGAAGAGCTGCATTGTTATGCCAAAGCTGGCTTCTCCCATGAGCCTTTGTCACACAAATAAAATAGATGTTTGCTTTATTCCTCATGCTCCACTTTTTTACACTCCCTGGCACAGGCTTTTTAACAGAGTTTATTAGAAATGGAAAAGAAAGCCGCTAACGACAGCAAAGGGCGCCTGAGCATTCTCCTGATTCTAGCTCCTGCCCTTCTCTGATGCCTGTGTTTTCGATAATGAATGTCACAGGGGGACTGGGAGATGAATGGGGGCTGCCAATTGTAAGCCATTATTACGCTCAGCTCTTGGGAGCTGGCGAGGGGTGCCATCATCAGAGCTCCCGAGCTGCCGCGACAGGAGAAAGCACTTTTCTTGCTGTTCTCCAGTGTCCTCCAACTCAGCCCAATATCCTTTTTTTTTGCGATGATGCAGAGGGGGAAAGTACTCAGAGCACCAATACTTGTTTCTGGCTTTGCCATCAACATGACTGAAACTGGGCCACAAGACGGAAGCTCTTTGGGCTTTGGTCTCCTTCAGTGTAGAGTGAACCTATAAGCTCGTTCTTCTTGCTTCCTAAAGTTGCACTACTCCTATGTGAAGATATTCTTCCTTGGATTAAGAAGCAAGTATATAGTTCCCTCTGTGTACTCCAAGGTTGTCTGCTGATGGTTGTTTTTCTGCAGGGCTCCAGAAAACAGGGCTAACCTAACCTGATAGGATAATAGACAGATGTGCAAGCACTTGGTAAACTGTCAAATGCTGTGCTCAAGTCCAATATTGTCAATCTAAAGTGGAATAAAAGCTGGATAATATGAGAAGGGAAGACTGAGGGAAGTGATAGATGGTAGGAAAATAGGCCAGATGATGCAATGGAGATAATGATTGTCTTAGTCTGTTCAGGTTGCTATAACCAATTATGTCAGACCCAGTGGCTTGCAAACAGCAGAGATTTCTTTATTACAGCTCCGGAGGCTGGGATTCTGAGATCAGGGTGCATCATGGTTAGGGGAGCCTGTCTCCTGGATTGTAGACTTCTTTATCCTCACGTGGAGGAATGGGCAAGGGAGCTCTGTGGGATCTCCTTTATAAGGGCACTAATCCCTTCTATGAGGATTCTATCCTCGTGCCTTAGTCATCTCCCAAGGCCCCACCACCTGATACCATTACCTTGTCATTAAATTTAATAAAACAATTAGGGGATTGGAGGTGGGGCGGGCACAAACATTCTGGTCCTAGCAATGATTGTAAAATGCTTGGTATGAACTTCATTCCTGTTCCCTCATCTCTGAGCCTACTCTGGGTCATCAGAGTCCCTCTTAGTATGATATAAAACTTATGCTCAATTTTCCAGTCTGGCCTCTTTCAGTCATCAGTGTGATTATCAGTTTCTTTGATAAACATACTCTACACCTATTAATATAGCCTAAAATTGCAATGGCCGTTTTGTTTTTTTCTGGTTGTTTTTGTTAATCGTGTTTTATTTCAGACTATTTGAGCTTATGGTCAACCAACACAGTCCTATCTTTCCTCTGATAAGCTGGTATCAATGTGGCTGTCACAGATTCTCCATTACATATGTAGTTTTAAGAGAATAGTTTGCTCTAATAAATAATAACATTTTAAGCAATTTTAAATATTGGCAGCTTAAATAAGCATGATGGGTAAGGGTGCAGCCAAATGGACAAGTCCTTGTATGGGTGTTTAGAGGCTTAAATGGAATTGGTGAAGTGGTGACCAGAAACATAGAGCGGAGGGAAGGGGCAGATGATAAATGTGGGAGTCAGCCTCCTTGGTGGCCCCCAGTGATGCTGGGCTCCCAGTATTCACACCCTTGTATTATATCCTCCCACAGTGACTCAGAGGGCCAATCAAGTGTGGTGGTTGTCACAGTTTGTCATAAAGGGCATGCAGCTTCCACCCTGGCTTTTTGGATCTCTCCCTCTGGGGGAAGCCAGTCACCATAACAAGAGGAAGCTCTAGCAGCCCCCACGGACAGATCCAGGTGAAGAAAAACTGTCTCCTACCAAAAGCCACTTTGAAAGTAGATTCTCTAATCTCAGGCAAGCCTTTAGATAACCGTCACTTGGTCAATCTTTTGGCCACCAATAGAGATCCTCAAGTCAGAATTGCCCTGCTAAGCTGCTCCAGAGTTCCTGACCCATAGAAACTCAGATAATAATGTTTACTGTTGCTTTAAGCCAGAGTTTTGAGGCAGCAGTAGGTAACTAATAGAGGGAGTAAAAGCTTGAGGCCAGGGAGAGCTGAAGGTCAAAACCAGAGAAGCCAATTTTTGCTTTTAATCTAAAAGTTTTCACAGAAAAAAGGACCCAGATTAAAAAATAAAGAAAACTTCAAAGTTTATGAGAACTGCATTGCAATAAAGAAGGAAAATAAAATAGTCCTACCTAGACTATTCCAAGACCTCAGTGGATGCTGAAATTGTGAATAATACTGGTTCTTATATATGCTATGTGTTTTTCTACACATTACATACCTATGACCAAGTGTCATTTATATATTTGGCATAGTAAAAAATTAACAATAATAAGTTACAATAAAACTAGAGGCCCGGTGCACAAAAATTTGTGCACTTGGGGTGGTCTCTCAGCCCTGTGCCCTCTCGCAGTCTGAGACCCCTTGGAGGATGTCCACCTGCTGGCATGCCTGGCCAGCCTGGGTGAGGGGCTGAGGGCCGTTTTCAGGCTGCCCACAGCCCCTTCAGGGTTCGGGCCCCTACTGGGGTGCTTGGCTGGAAACAGGTATCTGGGATTTATTTAACTTCTATAATTGAAACTTTGTTGCCTTTGTCCCCCACTCGAAGCCTGGGTTGCCCCTGGCAACCCAAGGTCCCAGCCTGGCAGGTATCTGGGGTTTGCTTATCTTCTATAATTGAAACTTTGTAGCCTTGAGTAGAGCTCAGGGCCCTCAGGGCCCTAGATTCCTCCAACTCCAGCTCTGTGGCCCCCCCACATCTTAGTTGAGTTAATTTGCATATTTCTCCTGATTGGTTGGTGGGTGTGGCTTGTGGGTGTAACAGAATGAGAGTCAATTTACATATTACTCTTATTAGATTAGATATAATAATTATAATAATACATTGTAATAAACGTTATGTGAATGTTCTCTCTCTCTGAAATTATCTGATAACTGATTTGATCACCAAGACAGCTACTTGGTATACTAAATGACTAATGGGTAAGTAGCATATACAGTGTGGATATACTAGAAAAGGGGTGATTTATATCTTGGGTGGAACAGAGGGGATTGGTGAGATTTCAACACACTACTCAGAATGGAGTGCAATTTAAAACTTATGGATAGTTTATATCTGGAATTTTTCATTTAATATTTTCAGACAGCAGTTGATCACAGGTAACTGAAACCACAGAAAGCAAGACTACAGATAAGGGGGACTATTGTACTAACCCAGGCATCCTCAAACTACGGCCTGCGGGCCATATGCCAGGTGTTTTTGCCACCGCTGCCTGTGCTGCTTAAAATAAGATATGTGCAGTGTGCTAGGAATTTGTTCATAGTTCTTTTTAAACTATAGTCTGGCCCTCCAACAGTCTGAGGGAAGGTGAACTGGCTCCCTGTTTAAAAAGTTTGAGGACCCCTGTACTAACCCTTCAGAAGCCTGGGAACTACCACACCCCAGATCCTTCATATATAAGGTGACCAGATGTCCCGCTTTTGGCGGGACAGTCCCAATTTTTAACAGTTTGTCCTGTGTCCTGCGGCATTTTAAAAAAGTCCCAATTACTCTTTATAATATTTTAAGTAATAATAAAAAAAGAAAAAAAAAAGAACCCTCTGCCCTTCATCAATGGTGTACCACTTTAAATCTGGTCACTTTATTAATATATCAAATTACAGGCTTGAAAAACCCACAAATACAGTGCTGATGATGAAATTGGGCTCAGTTGGTGCAGGAGAGGCCCAGGGACATAGTTTCTAATGGTGAGAAGAGAAAGCCTCATGAGGCTTGGCAGAGGGGAAGAAAGTGGTCTTGGGCATAAGTTAGCAAACTTCAAAAAGGCTTTTTGAAAAGCATACAAGTAATATATCTTTGAATACGTCACTATTTTTTTTTTTTTTTTGTCCAGTAAAGAAAGGGGTCGTGGTGTGGGCTGCGTGAAGTCAAGCACACTGGCTTTCTCATTAGTTGAAACTTTTAAATTTCTGAATATGTGGCATGAAGTTCAGTTGACTTTGGATTGTCATTGGGATGAGGACAAAAATAAAAGCCATACCATAAGGATCAGGAGCTGGTGGAGCTGGGTGGCCAGGGCCAGGGCTGGGGGCCAAATGAGGACTTGACAGTTGTTACAGCCTGTGCTGCACTGATATTTTTAGAGGGACTGTGAATCTCTGTGACTAGGGCTCCACCTAGAATTCTTAGGACTTATTTTCCAACAGTTCAGAATGGCAAGGCTCTGTTAGTTCTTTCCTGCTTTGAGAGAGCCACACCGGGCGGTCTAGTGTGGGACTTCCACTTTTCTCCAGAGAAAGCCCTGTTCTCCTCTCCCCATGTCTGCCCCTGTGCCATCCAATGGTATATGAGGACTGGATGGAAGGTGCACATCAAAGCTGATGACACTTAGAATGATTGTTATTTTCAAGTTTTAAGTGGTGTTACCTTTTCCATAAGATGGGCCTCTTAATGGCATTTTTCCTGAATTAAAATAAAGTGCAACCAATTTAAGAAATAAATAACATGGAGAATTTTTAAAAGACAGTAGTAATGCCTTCATCCAGGCACTCAAAAATATTGGTCATTTTTACATTTCCCATGAGCAAATAAAATGACTACAAGGGAGGTATGGCCTAGTCAAGAATGTTTTGCTGGCAAGAGTTTAAATCCCACTTGAAACAAAACAAGCCAATCAAAACAGCAAATCTAAAGTAAAAAAACAAAAGAAGAAAGAAAAAAAAGAAATTTATTGATGGTTCTGTGGGACATAGACTTGACTTAGCTCCCTTCTTCTACTCTCCATGATTCAGATCCCCAAGAGAGGGAATTGGATTGGCAAGTAGGGTAGAAGAGCATTGTATTTGGGGGCTAACTTTATGAATGGGGTAGAGTCATTATCATATAGGAGAGCCATGCACTGGACAGACAATCCAGATTATCTTCCACACACTTCCACTCTGATGGGGAGCACTGGTTAGCTCATAACCACTCATAGATACAGAGAACACTCTGATGGTTGCCAGATGGGAGGGCGGTTGGGGGATGGGTGAAAAAGGTGAAGGGATTAAGAAGCACAAATTGGTAGTTACAGAATAGTCATGGGGATGTAAAGTACAGCATAAGGGATATAGTCAGTACTATTCTAATAACTATGTATGGTGTCAGATTGGTACAAGATTTATTGGGATGATCACTTAGTAAGTTATATAATGTCTAGTCACTGGGCTGTAAACCTGAAACTATTATAATATTGTATGTCAACTTTATTTTTAAATTAAAAATGACTGTTTAAAAAAGAAGAAAATACTAGGCTATAGTTGCTAGATAAAGAAGGAAGGAAAGAAGGGTGGGAGGGAGGGCTAGGAGAAAGAAAATTACACATTGTGAGTATGCAATGCAATAATTGTAGTATACTGAAATTATTTATAGTTTATATGAAATGCAAATTTAATTGTGAATCCTGTATTTTATCTGGCAACCCTATCCAAGGTTGTCCTCCATTGGACCTGCTGTGGGAAAGGACTTGGTGGAATTTAAATCGAGTCTTCAACTATATTCTCCATGCTCCAGGCTGCTTGTTTCCTATGATCTGTTTTCATTTTTGAGAGGAGCAATCTGGCATGATGAAAAAGCAGAGAACCTGGCTTTGAGGTCAGAATCTGTCACTTAGTAATCAGGGGATGCTGGGAAAGTCATTTCCTTTCAAGGTGCCTGTGTTTCCTCATCTAGAAATCATGGATATTCATGCCTGTTTCAGAAGATTGCTGTGGGGAATAAGTTTATGCAGGTAAAATTATCTAGCAGGATACCAGCCATGTAGCAGTGCTCAAGTCATACATGTGTCCCTATTTCTTTTCCTCCTCTTAATCTGAGCAGACACCCCAGAATCTGTTATATTTATTAAATAGCTATAGCCCTTTATGTGCCAGGTACAGGATAATGTTCTGTGCAAGCATTGTCTCATTTAATTCAAGCAACAATTGAGTGAGAGCTACTATTCTCTTCCCCAATTTTCTGATGATGAAATTGGGCTCAGGTAGGTACAGGAGAGGCCCAGGGACATAGTTTCTAATTAACAGAAATGGGGTGTAAAGCCAGGCCCCACGGGTCAGAGTGCATGCTCTCAACTTTCACTCAGAATCATTTCATCACACTCATAAAGCACACAGCCACTGTGTGGACATGCAGCATTTGCAGTGTTGGATCCACTGTCTGTCCATGTGTGGTCCAGTTGGCAAACCAGTCATTTCACTAGATTTATTGCATGTTCACACGATTGCAGACTTCCTTTCAGGCATTGAGGATGCAGTGATGATCAAGACAAAGTCCTTCCTCATAGAGTTTCCATCTCAGTATGCAGACCCAAGTAAGGCATGACATCATACTGTGGTGTGTAATATACAGAAAGTTAAACAGAGGAACACGAGGTGTGACTCAGGGCTAGGGTATAGAAGTGAGATATTTTAAGTAAGAGTGTTCATGGGAGGCTTTTCTGAGGAGTACATGTGAGCCAAGACCTCAAGAAGGTATGAAAAGATATGGGTAGAGGGTGTGGCAAACAAAATTAGGGCAAGAACAAATCTGGGATGGATGGGACAGAGCTAAGAGGCAGATTTGAAGCAGTGTGCAAAGAAGGAGGGAGGAGATGAAGTCAGACCTTAGCAAGGAGTTGGGGATTTAGTCTTCAGTGATGGAAGATGCATGCTTGTGGGGGTACAGGAGGCTCTTCCACTTGTGACCCACAGAGCTGATCACAGCTGCAGGAGAAAGGCCCCCTGCCTCCCAGGGGCGAAGAAGGAAAGCAATCATACCACTTATCACCCTAGTTTGAAAAGTAATTGCAGACACATGTGAAAAGGGCAGGGCAATCTTTTCTGCCAATTATGTGCCCTGCTATTAGGCCATTAGAAGCTGGTAAAGTCACGGTGTGAGGGATTAACGGCACAATTCCCTCTCTGTCACCTCTGCATTTCTGCCTCTCCCAAGGTGCTGTTCTCAGCTTGATCAGGTGCCCCTCTCCCCTAATTATTCCCTAAACATACTTGTCTAGAAAAGGAAAAAGCCTACAAGAAACCTTACAAAACTGTAGTTGAAAAGCAAGGCTAAATCTGCCCGACTTCAAGATTTCAAACTTGTATTTGCAACAGTATTTGTGAAGACTGTTTGGTTCTGGGCTTTTCCAAAGCTCCTTATCAAACAGATTGTGCTGGTCCTTGTTTCATTCTCATGCACTTGGTGCCTTTATTATTTTATTTGGCTCTTGTGCCTGTGCACATCTGCCCATTTCTTTGAGTATTTCATTCACTAATCCATCTGTCCCTTCATTCTTCAAGCCAGTTTCTAATTAAATACCTATTTTTTGCCTGGCACAGAACTGCTCTTTAAAATTAAGGTCTAGTGGTTGAGAGCTTGGGGTACAAATAGCCCTGAATTCAAACTTCAGCTAAACTCCTTTGGTTATTTCTACATTAAGATTTTTTTTCCATCTGAAAAATGGAGATGATGTCAGAATAGGATTTTCCGTCACTCTAACCATCTTCATTCACCCTCATCCTCAGTCCTGTGGAGAAGGAACTTTTAGTCTAGCACCCCATCCAGTTAAGGCATGGCAAGGGTCAACAGCTGTCAGAGGACAGTGTTGGTTTGCAGGTGTCATACTCTGGACATGAAGATTGCAGGGCAGGGCATCTCTGCAGGACATGCAGTGTGAGGAGGATGGGACTCATGGCCTCAAATAGCTGAATGAAGCTGGAAACTTGGGAGGAAGAAACAGGGGAAGGCAAAGGAAGAAGGGGACAGAAACAAAAGAAGGGCACTTCCAAGCATGCGTTGAAAGGAGTCGGACCAGCTAAGCTCTCCTATACTGAGGCTACTGCATACCTTGGTTGGCTAAGAAACTACTTCAGGAACCAAACTGGTTGGGTTCAGGTCCTGGCTCCGCCCCTTGTTTGCTAGGGGACCCTGTACAAGGTGTCTAACCTCATTGTCTCATCTGTAACAAGATCCTAATAACAGGACTTACCCCTGAGGGTGGCTGGAAGAGTTCAATGAGTGTATATGTGGACAATGCCTAGAATGACGGCTAGCTCAAAGTAATCATGAAGTAAACGTTAGTAAGTATGGAATGCGCAGTGTCTTCTATGCTCTCTCTGCCCTTTCCTGACTGTATTGCACCAGGTCACTTGCTACCATTTAATCTTACTTACATTTTTAATGTTGTTTATCCCCTCCCCCAACCCACGACTACTCAAGTTCCTTGAAGTCTGGGATTTTCATCTGTCTTGTTCACTATTGTATATTCAGCATTATTTTCTGGAACAGTGCCTGACACAGGAAACAGGCACAATCAGTGCTTCTTAATGATTGAGTGACTGAAAGAATAAATGAAAAAATGAATGAGTTACTATCCTATGAACTCTGTGTTCTTGATTAGCACTGAGTGATAATGCACTGCCCATCCAACCTTGCAGATATCATGAGCATAGTGATGGTATTTTATGATAATAATAGTGATATTCACTTTCTGAGGATAGAAGAGCCTAGCAGGTGTAAGATACCCAGGGTAAGTCCCCAATTATGTCACCTATTAGTTACATTATTGCTTTGTATGGTGTACCCCACCTTCCAAGCTTGCATTATTCCTTTTTTAGTAAGTGACAGAGTGGAACTTAAACCTAAGGGTGTCTGATTCCAAAGGCTGTGCTTATTAACAGGAAAGGAAACCAAAGCTTTGAGAGTATTGATCTGTTCTCCACTATGGCACAAATAGGCCATGGAAACTCACATAGGACTCAGGTGCTTAGACTACCAGATCAATGCTTTCTCCCTATTCAACCAAGGGCAGGTTTGCCTATCATTGGTCACCAGTAAAAGGCAATGCTCATATTTTATGTATTGCTGATTAGGATTTGATGAGAAAAACGTGAGTGTAAAGTACTTGGAAAAATGCTTGGTACTTCATAAACCTCATAACCCTCATGGTTATTTATCATGTGTACATGTATCAATGCATAGATGTTAATTTGATATCCTATGTGTGCTTGGCACTGGGATCACTGAGGAGGTATATGAGAATAAGACTTGGTTCCTTACCTCAAGCCAGTGATGCCAAGGGACTCCAATAAATGAATACTGACATGTTCTAAGTGAAATTAACCCAGCTTGAGGTATATCAGGGGAGACTTCCTAGAGGAAGTGGCATTTGAGGTGTTGGTCCTTAATGCTGAACTGTGGCCTACCAAATTGACTTCGGCCTGCACAAGAGAAATCCTAGAAAGTAGCATGTGCAAAGATCCTGTGCAATGAATTAGATGTTCATTTGAAGTCCTATTTGAGGTGGATGAAATGATAGAATGTTCTATATGGCTGGTACTTAAGCCTTGTTGGGGAAGATAAAGCAGAACAATTCTGTAGAATCTTTATGTGTGGCACTGAATACCAAATTAGGGATTTGGACTTTTAACTTCAAGGCAATGGGAGAACTTGAAGTTTTTATGTATATACCGAGAACAGATACAGGAACAAAGTTGCTTTTATTCATTATTGAGTAAAATAATGCCTAGATCATAATAGATACTTGATACTTATCCTTTGAATTAAAAATTGCTCTGGCAACAATATAGAAACTGGGCTAGAGATCGATGCATAGATGTTAATTTGAAGTCCTATGTGTACTTGGCTTGATTACAGAAAAATGCTTCTTTTTTTATATCTTTCTGCTTTGTATCAAAGCAATTGCTAAATGAATGAATGAATGAATGAATAGTTGTCCTGTTCTACTTTGTTAAGAGAGGGGTGATTTACAGACATGGAAGGCATGTTGGCTGAGAGCAATAAAGTAGGTAAGTCCTAAAATAAATAACTATTTACCTCCCCCCTCAAAAGAATAATATCTGGGCCATGAGCATCTTCTGGGAAAATGCCGAGACCTGTCTCATCACCCATCAGGTTCCATGACAAATAACGAAAATTTTTTATCTTCTTTCTTGACATTCTGTGGTCTTCAGAGTCTCCTGGGGACAAAAAGTAAATCAATAGATTCATTACATGAACAAGAACCTGGCACTTTGAAAAGGCTTTAGATGAATTCCAGACCTATTAAGGAAGAGAAAATGGTGTCGAAATTCTCTACCATGTCTTTTTTAGGTGTGCCCCAGCTCACCTCAGCTTCTCCTGGTTCACCTTGGGAAAACTGGTTCCTCAGTTCACCTGTCATTCCCCAAAGCCTATATAAGCGTGGTCGTGGCAAAGAGAATGGAGTGTAGTCTACTTAGCTCACCAACAGAGCCCCTGTACCCTTAATCTTACGTTTTATGCAACATAAGGCTTGAAGTGTGCACACACTTTGTCTTGGCCATATTTTTGTATAGTGGTCCCCTGGCAGATTCCTGCAGTCATCAGCCATCAGCCACTACTTGGTATTCCTGACGAGATAAAAGCATCTAGAGAACCACCCATCCATATATTCTCCTTGGCTATAAGATCATCTGTTTGTTCATTTGTTAAAATAATTTTAAAAAGGCTATCAAGTGCCTGTCGTGGAACAGACATGTTTCTAGGTCCTGGAGTGCAATGACCAATAAACAGACATATAATTGTCATCGTGAAACTCATATTCTAGGAAGAAAAACCAACACAGAGAGAAGCAAGCAATAAATAAAATAGTGACAAATTATAGAAAATGGGGAGGGGGGTAATAGATCAACCAAAGGACTTTCATGCATGCATTTAAGCATAACCAATGGACACAAATCACTGGGGGGTAGGGGAGGCTGGGGGAGGGGCAGGGGAAAAAAAGAGATATTTGTACTAATCTTTGTAATACTTTATGTAATTAAAAAATATAGTTAAAAATAAAAAAATAAATTAATTAATTAAAAAAAAAGAAAATGCAATGGAGGAAACAAATAAGGAAAGAAGCAATGAAGGACTAGCTAGTGAGAGATGGCCCCTTCGCTAAAGAAGTGGCATATAAACAGTTTTTGGGAGTCTGAGAATGACTTGGAAGTGGAAGAAAGAGCATTTCCTAAAGAGTGACTAAAATGTGCAGAGGCACTGGGGTAGGGAAGAGCTTGGCATGTCTCATGATTGAGAGTAGAGCAAGGCACAATGAGCAGAGGGGACAGTGGAAATGGAATGGATTTGGAGAGGGAGGCAGGAGACAGCTCTTTAAGGCTTCCTGGACTGTGGTGAGTTTTCCTTTTCTCATGTGCTAAGAGAATTTTTTTATTCAATGCATATTTGCTTTTGAATTTTATACAATAGAAATAGGAGTAGCATAGACAATTAACATTTGCATGTGAAGTATTGCCTCTGGGTGGGGACACATATGACAACAATTTGAAAACCACTGCTCTAGGAGATGTTGATACTAGAGGTGTATTATTTGATGGTTTGTTTTGCTGCAGTATAAGTATGACAAAAAGACCTACAGGGCTAGGCAGGATCTCTCCTATGCATCTGCACTCTTTTATTGATGCATCCTGCCCACATCTACCAAATGTCTACTCACTGCCAGGCAATATGGGGACAAGGAGTGTCCAAGGGAGAGAAAGACAGACATCTTTCCTGACCTCATGGAAATTGCACACCAGCCATTTTAACTCCATAAAGAGCTCTGCTTAAGGAACAAAAGAATCTTGAATTTGCCTTTTCTGGTGCTCACTTGGTTAAATCCAGACAAACTGTCACACATTCAGAATCATTGAAATGATTCTGAATGTGGGCTTAACTTCCTTCCACAGATTAACTTTCCCCAACTCATTATGGTGGACCTGACCTTGGTCTATTCATAAAAGACCACAGAAATTATTAACCGGGTAGGTTGCTTTTTATAGGAGCAGCACAATTTTATCTACTAGAGGTATTGGCAGATTTGGATTACATTGTAAGTAAATTTATCCACTACAAACATTCATGGATCTGCCTTGCATTGTAAATAAATTTCCCAAGTAATTGCTAAGTGATGGCCTCACAATTATGCTGGCATGAGAAAAGCAACCAGAGACAGCTTCAATAACTTTGCAGTAAATATTCACAAAGGAGCCTAAGGATTTTCTAGGAGACAGCCATATTGGATTAAATGGGTGGAAGGAGAGGACTATTGGGTGCATTTTTATTTCCAGCAAGTTCAGAGGTGATGCTGATGTGGTCTATGAGGAACTGATGCTGAGAAATAACCCCAGTAACTAATTTGGGTAAGGGAGACACCTAGAGGGGGCTCTAATGGCTTCTAGTTTATAGGATAAAATTGGTGTCTGAATGCCCAAATTTGCTACTTAAGGGGACTGAAACCTTTAAAGACAATTAGGCAAGTTGAATTTAGGTGGCCTAAAAGTCACTCCAGGCTTTATTTGCATGCTAATGTGGAAGTCACGATTGTATTAAACATATTCACAGAGGACCCTATGTTAGTGCAATATCTCAAAAGTCAAAGGAGCACTTTCTGTCTTAGTCTTATGTGTCTGGACTTGGTATAAATTAAGGAAATTCAGAAAGATGTCACATCCCAAGGGTCCTTCCATGAAGATCTCCAAGCACCTACATGCTCACAATAGCCTGTGGAATGTTCCTTACTATGTCTCAACCAGGATGAGACTATTGTAAGAAGGCCTTGCCTTGTCGTAGGCTGACCTAGATGGCTACATGTGAGTGCAGAGTGTCAAGGTTACAGAATGCTTTCCAGGTGGGAGGACTGAACTGTCACCATCAGAATGTATTTCTGGTAGGTCTGTACATGTAGGGGATTCATATCAGCATCATGCGTTGTTCAATACAGAGGCCATTTATCTTTACAACAAAAATCCCTTGAGCATCTCCTATATGCGAGACACTGTTCTAGAAGCTAAGCACACTGCAGCAAAAAGATAGATGAAGGAGAGATAGACAAGAAACCAAAAGTGTAATTATTGGTTAGCTATTGATACATACCACACCACCCCCGCCCCAAATTTAGAGCTATCATTTATTTTTAGCTCACATACCTGTGAGTCAGCTGATATGGATGGTTTGTTATGTATCGAAGCTCTTTTGGCTTTGCTCAAGTTTCTCTGGGCCCATGGAGGTGCTCATCTGTCCTCCTACGACCAGTGAGCTAGTCCGTGAATGTTCCTTTGAGGCATTGATAGAGAACCCAGTGAGAGGAAGCTGAAATGCAAAGGGCCTCTCGGAGCCTTGGCTTTTAACTGACACCCTATCGCCTTTGCCTTATTCCATTGGCCACACCAAGTTTGTATGGCCAAACCCAAAGTCAAGGGGTAAAAGGTGTAGATGCAGGTTGGAGTAAAGAATTGAGACAATCATGCAAGTAACCACCTATGGTATGAGGCCAAATAACAGAAAGGGCAATGAAGAAACATAAAGCAGTTTCATGGCTCAAGCAGATCAAGGATGCAACCTTTGGTAGCCCAGTATTAAGGGATGGTGTATTGTCATAACCTTGAGTGTTTTTAGCAGGCAATAAACATTGAAGATGTGTAGCTTCAGCATTGTTATGCTATAATGTTATAGGGGATAGACTTCCCTCCCTGCTCTCCAAGTACCAAGTGCCTCTGCATACCTGATAACTATTGAGTCTCATAAGGACATCTATCCAGTTTATCACTATTCTATTCAAATGCCTGGTCACAGCAGCAAATTTAAAGGGTACCACAATTTGAATAAATTATCTCTGCAGGATGATATCCCAGTTGCTCCTCTCCACACATGCACGTTCATGTGCCTGTATAGATAACACACAAGAACTGCACACACCCACACAGCCACCTCCACACACGCAGAAATCATGTCTTCATTCACATCAGTCAATGAGAGGAAAGTCTCAATCCCTGGAACCTCAGGAACCGCAGCTGCAGACTGTTGGATGATGGTTCTACCAGCTCCAAAGCCAGGCTGATGTGCTTGAAAAAAGGAATGTGAACCTGGAATGTGCCTGAACACAGACATGGCTTCTGGGGAACCCGCAGCTGCAAAAGCTGCTGGGGCTCTTGGAGGGCTGTCGTGGGGGAGGTAGAGCAGGGGTAGTTGGGAGGTGGATTTTAGCTTCAGCATTTAGTTGCCACCCTCAATCAATCAGCCAAAAACCCCTCTTTAGGAAGCTGAAGGGAGAATAAGGCAAAACAAACAAATGGATTTCTTCTTCAAAAACCTGTTATCACTGGAATAAAATGACTTTTCTCCTATTTTTGTTAAACAAAACATGACATTTTTGGTAAAATGTACATGCTGTGAGAGGAGAGTGGAGTAAGGGATAGAGGGGAAAAGTAACATCATTTTTTTACAACAATCCTTGGAATGTTGCTTTGTTGTTATTTCTACTGAATGGATGAAGAAACTGAGATTGGGGAGTAAAAGCTACTTGCCCAATGTAAGTGACGTCCAGAGATCCCAATCCAGGTGTCATTTTTTGGACAAATTTCTTTCCAACTTTCTAACCTCTATTGTTTCTAGAAATGAGCCTCAAGGCCTAAGAAGACTCTGAAAGTGACATTTGTAACTTATTACAACTCCCAACACCTCCCCTACTGACGTAGAAAGGGATGGGGACTGGCCCTTTGGAAACATCCACCTGGAATCAGTTGAGGTTGGCTGGAGCCACTCTGCCTGCCAGTAGAATGGCTCAGAACAAAAGCCCAGGACCTTGGGGAATGCTGCAAGCTCCTGGCTGGAGACAGACTCAGCAGAATTTTGGCCAGGCAAATCTATAGCTATCTTTACCGGTGCCCTCAAATGCACAAGTTCATCTGCAGCCTAGGAATCACAGCCTCCACTTACCTGTTGTGGGTCAGCACCTTAATTCAGTACATTGATGAAGCTGAAACAACCTCACCCAAGATTATTATCCTCCTTTAGGGAGCAGCTGGCACCTGGGAACACAAAGGTTCTTCAGAGATGACTCTATTAGGGTCATCACTGAAGGGCCACTCTAGCCTCAGAGCTCCCCTGGGATTGGCCAAGTCCTCTACTGCAAAGATAGCTGTGTTCACTTTCTATCTCAGCCAATTTGTTTCTCCCCCTCTTGCAACTGTTGCTCCTGAGAACACTTCCCAGTAAGCCACCTGTACAAAGCTCCATCTCAGCACCTATTCCAGGGAAACTAGCCTGTCTTACACTGGTGATTAAATACTTCAGCCTTCGGCCTCCCCTACCCCCCAGGCTGGGGGAATATCAAAGGGGAGGGAGAAGACATATGTAATACTCTTTGTAATACTTTAAGCAATAAAACAAAATTTAAAAATAATAAATAAATAAATAAATAAATAAATAAATAAATAAATAAATACTTCAGCCTTGAAGTGACACCTGTCACTTTTGCTCCCAGCTTATTGGTTAGAACTAGTCACATTTCCCCACACTAACCACATAAGGGGGCAGCAAGTGCAACCCTTCCATGTGCCAGGAAAGGGGAAAACTGGACCTACTTGGTGAGCAGCAGTAAAAATGATGGAATAGGGAGACCATAGAAAGATCCAGCAAAACTTTTATAAAATCAATACTGCCTTGTACTTTGTCCACGTGCATCCTTGGAAACACCCTACTCTTAGTAGTGCTTCCTGACTAGGTGTCTGCTTGTGGAAATGTAGCTGGAACATCATCGTACTGCCACCATTACCCCTTATCATGGTTTATCATCTGCCAAGCTATCCTCTGCTCGCTCTCTCTCTTTGTGTCTGCTGAACCTATGGGCTTGGCTTATCTGGCCTCTGATTCTGCTCTGGAATGGAGAAAAATCAGAATGTTTCATGATGTCTTGATTTGAAGCAGGTCTGACCCTAAAGAACATTGTTTTATTCTTACTGGTGAGCAGTGTTGTGATGGGTCTCCACACACATGGGTTCCAATCTGAGACAAGTATAGCATCTATCAAACACTGGGACTGCACTTCTTAGAGGTTGGAGGCGATGCTACCTTGAAAAGAGGACAGTGGGACAGTGGAAAGCTGGAAGAAGCAGAAGTAGTCACATTTCCTGGGCTCTTCTGGGAGCTGTTTGGCCAACATTGCCATCTGTTGGGCTGGCACTGGCTAAAGCAGCTAGGTGGTCAGATGGCATTGCATCTTCATTAATGACCTTGGGACCACATGAGATGACCTTGTGATAGAACAGCTGACAATGAAATAATTTTTTAAGGTAGGTGCATCAGTTTACATCTGTTGAGTGGTTATTTTGTTCTTTAATCCTGATCACATCCTTATGAGTTCATTGTAATGTATATGTTTATTTAACCATTGGACAGAGGCAGAGACAGTATGAGTAACTTATTAGTGAGTGGTAGAACTGCAGGTTAAGCTTAGGCAATGTGACCCTAAAAATCTTTGTTCCACCCCACACTCACTAATTCTTGGTTAAGTTTAGGCATCTTTTAACACAAACTAATGGTGGTCTCCATGTTCCAGGCCCTGTGCCAGGTGCTAGGAATGCAGCCCCATCTCCTGGATCATGGGGTAGTGTCCTGCTAGATTAGATAACACATAACACACTTATTCCATTATTTGACATCAAGGAAATTATGTCAGAATATATTTGTATAATAAGAACAATGTACCTTATGTATTTCTCTTATTGCTTTAGCTACCAGGAAGCTCAGATCTAAATCAGAGCAAATTTATTAGAGTTTGGGTTTAGCATTTCAGTTTTCTGGTTTCTTTCCTTCTGGCCCAGATTTTTTATATTGGTTGCATAAATTCTATTGCACAAATATCCTGTGTTATAGAACACCTTAAATCCTTTTTAGGAGGCTGCACGGAAATGACAATGTAAGTTCTTTATTGCATGTTCTTAGATTCCTACTGGGAAAGACAAACCTAAATATGTCTCGTACCCTCATTTCCTTCGGACTCCATTTATAAATCCCCCGAGACATGGGTACTACTGTTCTGACTTTGGGGGGCATAGCGAGGAGCTTCCAAAAGGTTATATCCATATAGAAAATAAAAAATTTTCCTCACATCATGGTCCCAACTTTGGAGCCAGATGAATGTTTGTGGAGTAGGTGGCCAGTCAGATTCTCATCTGAGCAGTTAATAAAGTCTATTGTCCCTTGATGGATTTTTTTCTGCAAGCTAGAATTGATTTGTCCTGTTTGTGATTTGTGTGATGGCAGGGAAACAGCAAACACCATCATGACTTGGACCACATGGGAAGAAAGAAAGAAAAAGAAAAAAAAATCCATTGCCAGATCTTTCCAGGCATAGAAAGGGCTGGGACTGTTGGGGTAATTTTATTTGATTTATTGGAAATAAAGTGGATCTTATTAACATTTTAATAAAGAGAATCTTTTTGCACTGAGCTGTAAGTGGCCACCAGTCCCCGATGCAATTCCATTCTCTTCATAAGTGGAATCTGCTGGCGATGCCCAGTGTGATTTGTGAGGCTGGGCCCCGACAGTCCACAAAAGCAAATGGTCTGCCTCCTTTGAGGGGCTCGCTTTGCGCGAGGTGCTCGCCCCGTATCTGCCATGCAAAACGAGGGAGCTTTATGAAGGAATCCGTCTTGTAAAGCCATTGGTCCTGGTCATCAGCCTCTACCCAATGCTTTCGTGATGCTGCCGCTGATCTATTTGGGAAGTTGGCTGGCTGGCGAGGCAGAGCCTCTCCTCAAAGCCTGGCTCCCACGGAAAATATGCTCAGTGCAGCCTCGTGCATGAATGAAAACGCCGCCGGGCTCTTCTAGTCGGGCAAAATGCAGCCGAGAACTCCGCTTGTCTTGTGTATTCTCCTGTCCCAGGTAGGGAAGAGGGGCTGCGGGGGCGCGCCCTGCGCCCTGGATCTGCATTCCGATTGCTTGATGCCGGCAGAGTGAGGGGGCTTTCGGGGCGCTAGGGGACTCCTGGAACCGTGGCAAAGACAGCCCTGGGCTTGGAAGGGGGGTCATTCTTCCCAGCCCCAGAGGTCGTAGGGCGTCCCGGTTACCCACTCCGCCGTGTGTGTGTGTGTGTGTGTGTGTGTGTGTGTGGGTGTGTGTGTGCATGTGCGCGCTCGCTCGCGTGAAGGGGAGAAGGAGAGAGCTCCGGAGTCCTGAGTCCTTTATTTTACAAGCAGGGGCGACATTCTCGCCTACATCAACTTTGATTCGCCTTCTCCCGGAGGCTCATGTATTGGAGAAAGACTCCCTTGGAAATGACTCCAAGGAGTCGTTATTTTGCCAAGCTCAGCGCGGATCAGGGAAGCGCCGCTTGTGTTGGGATTGTGGGCTGTTCTGCGGCTGGAGAGGATGGCCTGGCATTGCCGACTTCCTGGGGCGCCCGGGGCCCCTCACCCAGCCTGGCGGTGCGCGCTGGAAGGTGCCTCGGGCTAGCCTTGCGCAGCAGCGGCTGCTGCTGTCGCTCAAAGGCGCCCGTGGCAGTTGCTCCTGCTTGGGGGTCCTTTCCTTCCCCAACCTCGGGCCAGGAAAGACCGGAGTGCGTCCCCTGTCAGGACGCAGGCCCCTACTCCCTTCACTACACCCCATTTGTCCAGCTAACTGAAGCTTCAGCCCTGAGCCTTGGTTGCCGCCTCTGCTGCTTTCCTGGGCGGACAGGCAGGCGGGCTGGGAACACAGAGAAAAGTTCAAGCCTTGCCCACCGGGCCGCAGCTGCCTGTTAACCCTCGGAGGGGAGCGCTGTTGTGTGAGGGAAGCGCCCTGAGGTTCCTAAAAGGGGACGATAGTGACAAGGTCCTCCAACAACCACCTATGTGTCTGAGAGATCTCTGGAAGTTTGTGTGTAGGAAAGCAGTAGGCAAAGGTGCTGGAAGCTAAGGGGCACGCCCAGCACTGCTCAGGGATCCAGTCCCCTAGGTCTTCCTGGCAGCCTAGGAGAGGAGGGAATGAGACAAGGAGTGCCTTGGAGTGCTAGCAATAGGTGTTGAGTTTCTGACCAGGATTCCTGGGTGCCAGGGGAAGAGGCACAGGTATGAGTATGTAGATGAGAGGAGAGTGAGAAGCTAGGGTCCCAAGCAGGGGCAGGTTAGGGTGAGGAGATGCAGTACAGTCTTCTTTGGGGAGGCCACTGCTGGGTCAAAGTTAGGGTAAGACTTTGGAATTTGACCAATGTCCCATGGAGAGCATTCAGAGTGGGGGTGGCAGTGTGTGATAGTACTGGGAGCCCCCTCCCCCCACTCATGCTCCCTTCTCAGTTGTACTCCTCTTCTACCAAGGTTTGCTGGTTGATTCTCTTAGGTCCCTGTAGCCTTAAGTCCTGCCACAAATCCTATGCCTGTCTGTGAACCAGTTTTCCAGCCTTTCTGGACTAGTTATTCCTGAGGCTGTATGTAGGTATATGCAATCCCAATTCAGCAAGGTAGTGCAGAGAATGCTTCTGATTCAGGCCGATCTGCTTTACTATATACTAGTGGTACCACTCTGGGCAGATTGTATTCCTTGGAAAGGATGTCCCAGGTAACGCAATTACCATGAGTCCTGGCTCACAGGTAGCTGTCGGCGCCTGGGAGCACTTACCCCTACCTTCCCTAGGACTTCAGAGTCTCTGTGGGGATGCTTTGCCCTCAGTTTGGATCCCAGGGCTTGCCCAAAATTATGCCTTCTCTTGAACAAGACAGACCACAGCACCCAGCAATCCTTATGCACTAGGGGCTTCTCACATGGTGCCTTTTGCAAAGCAACTGGTGTGTCTCCCCAGCCAAGGCCCAGCTAACACAGGTGGGTTCTGAAGACTCACAGCTCACTCCGTTCCTTTAAAATGAATTAAATTGCCTATCCTGAGAAGCATATTTCTCTTTTAGATTATAATGCATAATCAGAGCAAATGTCCACATTAGGTCAGTAATTGATATCCTGGTAGCAGTAGCACCTTGCAGAGAAATCATGCTGGCGCAATCCAGTAATCCAGCAGGAGGCTTGAGTGCAGAGCTCTTGAGTACCATGGTGAGAAAAGTGGGGAAAGTCTTGAGGCCTTTGAGTCAACAAGAAAAAAAAACAAACCACCAAAACTTTCCTGAGGCAGAGAGAACACAGAAGAAAGGGAAAAACAATGTAATAAAGCAAATTAGTCACTCAGCCCTCATGGTGTTCAGGCAAGCATGTGTGTGTTTTTCCACCTCAGTGGTAAGGTCCAGCTTTGGAAGATATCAGTCTCTGTAAGTTTATTGGCTAGGTTGCTCTTTTAGGCATTTTGGGGTGGCAGGGAGAGGAGTTCTAACCAACAATGGCTGGGAACTGGCAAAGTTAAGGACAGTCAGCTCTCTTTCCCCTGGGTGTTTTGAGAAAGATTGTCCCAGAAGTGGCCTCTGGAATTTGGCTATAATAAATAATAAAAAAAGAGCAGCATGAGCTAGAAATTCCACTGTAAATATGATTCCCCCCCCTCCCATATTTGGGTATCACAACTAGCCAAAAGTTCTAACAATAAGTGAGTAATCCTCCAAGAATTAGGATTTTAGGGAGTGGTTCAGGTTTGGAGAGAAGTCGCTTAGGAGTGACTACACATGTTTCACAGAATTCTGAGGTGTTGATTTTAAAATGGGAAGTTTTTTCTTGGAGTCGGAATCTTGACTTTCAGGATTTTAAGTGAGAATCAGTGTCTTCTAGTGCTCCTTCAACTTCCTATATTATATTTTAAGGACAGTGCTTTTTTGCAGAACCATTTTGATGAGGATAAAAGATTGAGGATTGCAGAGAGTACCCCTGCCCTGAGAAGGGTTCAGCATGTGGCAGCCTGAGAATTCAGCAGCACTGGGGAAACAGAGATATGCATGGCGAAAAGAATTAAAGTGGTAGAGTTAATGTGTCTGAACAATTTTTTTAGCAAGTCCCCAAAGACATTTAATAAATGGCAAGGCTGAATATGTGATCTGGAATTTATGTAATGCCATAGTCTGTATTAAAAGCCTCAATAGTCATTTTAGCTAATCTCTCTTACTCTGTCCACCCCCCTCCCCCTTTTTTTATTTTTAGCCCTTGGGTTTTCCATTAAACAAAATCTATTTCTAGAAGTATTCTGTATGTGTTAAAACTGCCCAACAAACCAATGTGCCCAGTAACTTCATTATCTATAAGTACCAGCATTTAGATGTGTACATGGAGTCTCAGACTGAAGTTCACTGTTTAGGTAAAAGTTCAGCTAGACTCTTGAGGATATCCCTCTTTCTTTCCCTCCTTTCAAAAAAACAAAACAACAAAACAAAACAAAGCAAAAAAAAAAAAGTTCTTTGAGGAGTGGAGTTAATTTCTATTTAGTGGAAAGTAAGGAAAAAGAGAGAAAAAATCACATGGATTCAATGCATATATGAATGACATATTATCTAAACACCAATAATAATATGTCCTAATTATCTTTCTTTCTGTATGTGACTCTGTGTGTGTCTATCTCTGCATGTTTTTATCTTGTTTTAATATCTGTTGAAAAATTTCTCCAGAAGAGGGCTCCATCCACAGCATTACAAAATTCTGAATCTACAGCTCATATTTTAAAGAACTTCAGTATAGCAGCTCCATTAAAACCAAACTAGTTTCCTATTCCCAATTATTTGCTGCAATGAGAAGGCCTGTCATTTTGCACTGAGTATCTTTCCTTGTTTTTTTTTTTTTCCCTTCCTTTTTTCCTATTATAGTTGCTTCTGTTCTGTTTTATTCTTCACTATGTATCCCCTCTGAGTATTAGAGCAAGGAACATTTCAAAGACCTTTGTAGACAATGCAATGTGAAATGCAAGGAAGTTCTGAAATTTCCTGGCATTTGACTACAGTTGGACCTAGCTTACTCTTCAGGCAGCCAAAAGGCAGGCACAGTTCTGCCTGTGAAAAGAGATAATCTGCCCCATTAGGTAACTACCCAGAAGAGTGAGTCATGAGCCAGATCCGCTTACCCTTCAACACCAGTTGAAAAAGAGAAGGAAATAGCAATCTGTCATCCAATTTCAATAATCAGCTGAACAGAATCAAATCAAGTGACCAGTGGTTTTGGCAACGTTTCCACTTAGCTGTCTGCAAGGTACCCACACACCTGGGAGGATCTGACCCTCCTGACAGATGCTGCCAATACAATTCCTCACAGTCTTTCTTCTTTGCAGCCACCCAGGGGATCCCAGGCCTGGATCCCCTACCTGAGCAGACTGTACAAAGGATGACTAGCTGGACTGTAGGATCCCCTGCACCATCACCATACACTAAGTATTGGCTTTATTTTAGGGTTAAGGTGGAAAACTACTTTCTCTACTGGGAGAAGCAGCTAAGAGCAGACTAGAGAAGAAAGAAATGATCTTTCAAATTTGAAATGCAGACTGAGCCAGGTTTCATGGAGGTGAATGGTCATCCTTTGCTTTAGCAGATTGAACATTGCAATATCAGTTTGATGGTGCTGAAGCCCATCCATCTCAGTTCTGCAAATCTGGCTTCTGGGCAGAGGTTACAGAGTGTCAGGCCACAGGCCAAATGTAGGTCATGGATGTATCTCTTTGGCTCAAATGTTTTGTAAAGTGGGAAATTGTACATTAAAAACAAGTCTAGGTTTCTTGCATTTCTTAAAACCTCAGAAAGTCAGGCATCCCTACAGCTGCATTTTTACATGGTCACACCATTGGAGCTGAGTCACTGCTCTCCCCTTTAGGAAGGACATGCCTCTGTAGTTTGTCACAGTCCCCATCTCTCCCTACTATTCACCTAGCCCATTGTCCGCCCTGATTTTATCAACTTGCCCCGAGAGCCATTTGTATGGGGAATGTCTGCTTTCCAAAAATTTGTGGCTTCATCAAATTTATGCAGTTAATTTTTCAGTGATAGACTATTTTAAAAGTTTCTTTTTGATTGTTCTGATCCAATCCCATTTATGTGCTCTTTGGAAGAACATGTACCTTTTCTTTGAGGATTTTGTTACCATCAGTGCCATTGGGTGATTAAATGGTATCCAGAGCAACATGATATCCAGACCATTGTTTTGTGTAGAATAGTTACACCCAGGGAAGTGACACACCACAGCTTTGAGGCAGTCTGAGAGCTGGGATACCAGCACATGGGTTCACCCAACACATTATTATGCATCGGCAGCCGAGGGGCTCTGGGAACACCGGATAATATGTAGGCTCTAGTGCTCTGGGTGCAGCGTTATACAGAGAGCACCACTGCCCTTAGAGTACAGTGACACACTGGGCACTAGCCTCCCATCAGCGTTACTCACCCACAGCGTGAGTATAACCAGAACATCACAAAAATGTTTTGCACTTAGCCCTGCAGGGTACTCTGGAAGCACTGAGCTAATAGAAATAGCATTCGTAACTTCAGGGTAATGTCAGCTCCATAACTTTGTTGCCTTGAGTACTTTTATACACAGGGCATTGTTACCCCTAGCACTACTGGGAGTTCATGTAACCGTTTTTAACAGTTAACACCCACCATAGCCCACATATAGTGTTAATGCTATAATGTTCTCTGGCTCTGTAAATATTAGACAAATTTGTCCACTCATCCCATTCTAGCAGGTAAGCCTCAGATAATTCCTGTTTTCCGTAAGTACAGACCCCAAAGGTTAGGGTAACAATAACTACATACATATAAAGAAACAAAAAATAATTGTTTTTCCTCTGTCAGCTGCCAACAGAAGTCAAATTCCTGAAAATTAGCATTAGCAATAGGCAGGTTTTGACATGTCATGTCTCATTTCAAAGGCCCCACTGAGTGTCACCCGATCTGCACAAAGCCCCTGTGTCTCCCAGCTGAGCACAGACTGGGCTGGGTGAAGGGCAGCAGCTGCTCAGCCTAGAGCGGCCCTGCCACATGCCTGGGCAGGGCCAGGAAATGAGCTCAGCCTCTGAGGAACCTGGGGACCCTGCAAGGAATATGGCAGTCTCCATCCCTGCCTTTTGCAGCCTGCAGGCCAAAATCTCTTTTCTCTGGGAGTGGCAGGGAACCCCTTATCCAAGTGCCACAGGAGATGGTATGTGCAAATGCCTGAAGCTTGAGCTTCTGTGATAATCTTCCTGTTAATTGATGTGGGGTCTCTGGAAAGCTGTTGGATTCTGCCAGCAGAACCCATAGTTGAGTCAGGCCACACCTTCAACTGCTATAAGCTGCTGAGCATCTGGGATCATCTCACTCCAGGGTTACAAACTCTGGCTTATGGGCCAATTCCTGTCTGCAGCCTGTGTCTATGAATAGTTTTATTGGAACACAGCCATGCCCACTTGTTTATATAATTGTCTATGGCTGCGCTTGTGCTATAACAACAGAGTTGACACCATATGGCCTACCAAGCCTAAAATATTTACTGTTTGGCCCTTTATGGAAAAAGATTGCTGACTTCTACTCTGACTCAAAATTACAATGAGAGAGGCTGCTGAGAGCCTTCTCTAAGGGCAGGAGGGCATTAAGGGTCCCCCTAAGCCCCAAACAGGCAACATCTTCACTTCATGGGCATTCATTTACCCGAGACCAAATGGATCTAATAAATATCTATGATAGCCATGGAAGACCTAGTATGTTCTCAGGGTACAGTTGCTAGGAAGGGGCTCAGACTCCAAGGTATCCCGTGGCAGGGGACATAAATGTCAATTGATGAATAATTCAAAACAGACAACTGCTATGAGGGAAGGAAAAAATTGTGTGAGGTCATGTCATAATATATATTTTGCTTGTCTGTGCCTTGTCTTTCTCCCCTACTACGATGTAAGCTCCATTATAATACGTGTTGCTCTCTGAGTGGTTCTGAATCCTTAGCGTCTAGAACAGTACCTGCCATATAATTGGCTCTCCATAAACGTGAGTGAGTGAATGAGAGAATGAATGAATGAATGAATGAATGAATGAATGAATGAATATAAGAAAAGCATTAGACCCAGATGAAGGATCTTGGAGGCTTCCCTGATAGCCCGATGCCCAAGTTACAGGAAAGGAGTAGTGAGGAAGGAACATTACAGGGTGTGGGCTGGGAAAAGCATTCAGAGCAGAAGACACAGCTTGGTGGAAGACCCTGGGCAGGAGGAGGCATGGAACAGCACAAATAGAGTGATGTGAGAAGCAGCTAGAGCCACTGGGGCCTTGCCAGCCACTGCAAGGATTTTGGTGTTTGTCCTGGAGCAATGGGCGGCCACTGTGAGTAATATGGGGAGGATGCAGTGTGACAAGGTCATCCTGGCTGCAGGGTAGCAAATGGATTGAACTGAGTACGAGTGGAAAGGAGAAGCCAGTGTAGGCCAGAGATCATGGGAAGAATCTAGATTGGTAAGTGACAGTGCAGATGAGAGTAGACACATGCTACTCAGAGCATCCAGGAGATATTGAGGGAAGAACTTGGCAGGGCATAATAACTGGGTTTGGAGAGGACAGAACTACTGACCCATACAAGGAATCTAGGTGTTTGACGCAGTAAACAGGGTGTGAGGGCCATTTCCATGGCGGTGTTAGCCAGGCTGCAGTAATGCTCCTTAGGATAGGCATCCAGAGCCCAAGTTACTCTGGTGCCCACAGATCCTATCTGTGCTTGCATCTGGGGTGGGCACTGTGGAGGCCTCGACTAGAGAGACTAATGTGTAGCCTCTATAATTAACCAATCTCAGAGGCTTTTCATGCAAAAAATATTTGAGTGAAACATTGCCAAGGCCTTTAATCGTTTCTTGAACATTCAATCAGCAGCACTAGAAATATTTCTTACATGAAGCAAATAATGATCCACTACTTTCAGCAATCACTTTGAGAATGCTAACAAACCTTTGTTTCAGCATCTTAGATACAGCCTTGCTGACTCCATGTTTCCAGGCATCACAGCAGAATGTTCTCTGGGTGCCAATCAGTGGTGTGCTAGTGAATGTTAACATGGCTCTCTTAAAAAACAGCAACAGCAACCAGCAGCACAGTGACATTATCCTCACAAAGTGGGGAATGTACTGTTGCCCACTCTCTAAGTATTTATAGAGGCGTTTAGAGAATTCATAGGTAACACAGTGGAAGTGAAACCTGCTCTCATGGGGCTTATAGTCTACTGAGGGCATCCAATGAGAAACAAGAAAATAAATAGCTGAAATAATGCAAATTTGATAACTGTTACAGTAGGAAACACTAAGGGCTAAATTAGTACTTGGGGAAGGATGGCTATGCCCTCCTTCTTCCCTTCCATCTTTCCTCCCTCCCTCTCTTCCTTCCATATTTTCTTTTTTCCTTCCCATAATTTTTAATATTGACCAAGTGCCAAGAGTGCTGGCAATTTGGGGACCCAGAGATTAATTCAACATAGTCTTGGTCCTCAAGGGAGAATTATGGAGGTTAATCAGGGCTGACAGTTTGCCTGGACCCAGAGGAGCAAGCACCTTGACTTCTGAGCTTGTGAGAAGTGTGTTTAAATCCTGGCCTATAATCTCACCTATATGTGGAATCTAATGAACAAAATAAACTGATGAACAAAATAGGTCTAGAGACATGGAAGCATGGGACAGATTTGACAGATCTCAGAGGGAAGGGGAGAGGGAGGGTGGAAAGAAATTAACCAAAAAATTTATCTGCTTATAAGCATTGCTCATGGACACAGACAGTTGTGTGTTGAAGGCCTAGGGCAGGGCAGGAGCCAGTGGAGGAGGGGACTGGGGGACATCTGTAATACTCTCAATGATAAAAATAAATTTTTAAAAATCCTGGCCCAGCCATTTGCACACTGTGTGAACTCAGATAAGTTACTTTACTTTCCTCCTCATCTGTTTCCTCCTGTGTCTAAACAAAAAGAGAGTCGCTATATTTGCCCAGCAGGGTTTTCGTGAGAATTAAGTAAGTGTATGCTCATGTCTTCATCTCACCATTGGCAAATGTTAGGTGCAGAAGAAAGGTTGGTTGTGTTCCAAGGGAGTTTATGGTTTGAAGGTACCATGGCCCCTTGGTCTTGAGCATCCTACTTAGAGGGAGAAAATGCATCTGTGTTTTAAAATTCACAGACATTTAAGAAAGTAAAGTTTGTTCCCTAGAGAAGGATTTGCCAGTTCCCATATTGGTAGTGCCACAAGGATTGTTCCCCTGAGGATTTCATGCCTCATAAAATCATTTGATGTGATTGGATCTTCTAGATATATCTTCCCAGCAACTGTCTTCCAGGAGGCTTTATCAGGACAGTATGTGTATGGATGTGTGTGATAGTGTCATGAGCACTTATTATTATTATTATTTAAAATTTATTAAAAAACTGTGGTAAATTTACTGAACTGTAAAATTTTCTGCTATGTGCCAGTTGCATGCATTATCTCAAATTGTTGCTGCAGTCCATAGAAGTTCTTATCTCTATTCTTATATATATGAAAAAAAGTTCATGATCTCTCTTATATGTGGAATCTAATGAACAAAATAAACTGACAAACAAAATAGATCCAGAGACATGAAAGCATGGAAAAGACTATTTTTATCTCTATCTATATATATAAAAGCCTAAGTGACCATTATAACCCAATGACTGGAACCAACTGGAATGATGGATTGACCAGTTGCTATGACACACACTGATCACCAGGGGACAGATGCTCAACACAGGAGCTGCCCCCTGGTGGTCAGTGCACTCCTAGAGCCAACCTCCCATGCCCCGCATCCCCCTCCCCCCCGCCGCCAGCCAGCTAACCTCCTGAGGTCCTTCGCCCCTGGCCCGCTGGCCCCTAAATAGGTCTCAATCGTTGGCCAGGCCAAGGGACCCCACCCATGCACGAATTTGTGTACTGAGCCTCTAGTTTTATATATAAAGAAAAGTTCAGAGTGGTTGGTCATTTACCTAAGGCCACACAGAGGTATTCATTGTGCCTGAGTCCTTGCTTTGACTTGAGACAAACAACCTACCCACATTGCATGCTTCCCCCAGCAAGAATGACCATTCCAGTAAGAGCCTTGTTGTGCTGATAACTGTGGTACTTCTTGAGGACTCACACATCACTGGATTATTTCACATTGGCTTTGATCAAGGTAATGATGCTGTTAGTTAACTATGGAACATAATTCTCAGGTCACCCCTAAATATAATAATTTAGCTTTTGTAGTAATTATCTGGGCTATAATTCTTAAGGCTTTCTTGCCACTCAAAGATATATTGGTGTTTTGGATTGAGTTCCCTTAAACAGTGGAGGAGACATAGGCTTGGATGCAGAGAGCTAGTATGGGAGATAATCCCAAGGACAGAAGTGAGAAGTGTGAAATAAGAAAGCAAGCAAGCCAATAAAGACTATGCCATTAAGCTGGTTACTGTCCATGGGCTCATTACTGCTGGAAGAACTGTGTAAAACTCACTTCAGAATGATCTCTTTGCAAGAGAGAAAGCTGGGGTATATGTTCACCTACATTCATCTTCCATTTGTAAAGGGTGGCCCCTGGCACCATTAATTCCTCTGTGTTTCCTTGTTCAGCCATTGTGGTTCTGGGGGAGCAACTACAGTTTTGAAGAAGTCCAGAGCAGAAGCACAGAGTGGCATGACAGGTTCTTGGAATGGCAGTATATGTTTAGTGAGGGCATGAGTGTGTAAGAGATCCTATTTGCCATCATTATGTGCTACTATAAACTTCCTCAGTGGAACTAATGATGGAGGGAATTTACGATTGTTTTCTTAAACCCTTCTGATTTGGTTTAGCACCCACCTGCAGATACTCTCTTTCTCACTAGATGGTATCAGTTTGCCAAAACCCTGGAATGCTACCTTAGGACTTCATCTTAGACTCACTATGTTTAAACAATTGTAAGGAATAAGTGAATTGAGTTTGGAGGAACAGAATATGGGTGTTTTGGAGATAGAAGATGAGAGAAAAGTGATGGTTGACTAAACAGTTACCCTCATTCATTCATTCACTGACAAACCTTACAGACCACCCGGTAAACCCTCAACACTCTTCTCAGCATTGGGAATACAGAAGTGAACAGTGCATCCCAACTACCTGCCCCTGTGAACCTCCATAATGGTTGGGGGAGAGATAATAAGAATGGACAGATTGATACATGATGTCTGTCGGGTGGTGATGAATGCTATGGAAACCAACAAAGCTGGCAAAGGGATGGACAAGGGCAGGGAGGAGCACAGCCCTTCTCCTATCTGTCTGACCTGTTGGCTGGTAGTAACAGATTATTTCCATTTGTTTTCTAACCAAATTCTGCCACCAGCCTCTTATGATTATGCGTAAATGGTTTATTTTCAAAATGAGACTGTGAGCTTGTGGAGGGCAGAAGTGGTGCTTGGCCAACTGGAAGCTACTGCAACCTAATGCCCAACTCGACTGCCTGTTGTGAGTTGATTTCATTTGTCTGGAATCATTTGAATTGTTGCTGTTGTAGGCACACAATAGAGTCTTTACTCAGGGGTTAGATTATGAAGTCAAGGTTTACGGCAAACAGAGTTATAATTAACCTTGATCTCGTAAGTTTCCCTTTAAATTTCAATGTGTGGTTTTGTATATGCAACCCTGCACTATAATCAATATGTAACTAAATAATGCATACAGAAATATACAGTGTATAGTAAAGAATATATGCATGATATAATTTTACAGTATTTAATTTCAGGGCTTACATTGTGTTGTTGTTTTTTTCCTTCTCTTTTTGGTGGAAGATCTGGATTTCCATTAGTTAAACATGCATATGATAAGACTTTGCTGTATTCATTTAAGCTGGTTTCCTAATCATATAATTCCCACCAGGCTGTGCACTGGGGAGGGCAAGAGCTGTGCGCTCTGTGCTCTATTGATCTTTGGATTCCCACCACCAGTCATATGCTCTGGGGCAGAGGAATACCATACTAGAAATTAAAGCAGCAGTAGCAGTAAAGGAGGTTGGCGTCTAAATAGTACTCAGTATGAGCTAGGCCCTGAGTGAGTACTTTAGGTGTATTAATTAGTACATTTAATCCTCCTAATGACTTTATGGTATCTACTATGATTTTAATTCCATTTCACAGATGGGAAAATTCTGGGGGAATTTGATAAAGAACACACAGCTTTTGAACTCTGGAACTGAGATTCAACCGTAGGCAGTCCTGGACACAAAAGGCTACATGCTGTGTGATTGCATGAAATGAAAAGAATTATCTAGAACAGGCAAATCCATGGAGACAGGAGAGTAGATGAGTCGTTTCCTAGGGCCTTGGAATAGGGAGTGATTGCTAATGGATATGGGATTTCTTTTGTGGATGGTGGACGTGTTCTGAAACTAGATAGTAGTGATGGCTGTACAACTCTGTGAATATAGTAAGAACCACAGAATTGTATATTTTAACAGGGTGAGCTTTATAGTAGTTGAAGTATGTCTCATTAAATAAGCAAACTGGCAGTTTAATGTTAGGGCCATCTCTGAGCACACACAACCCTTTCTGCAGGTGCTCACCACATGCTAGTGGCATTCTACATCATTACCTACTGTATATCAACTCAAAAGGTCCCTGTCATTCACCCCATTTCAGAGATCAGAAAATTAAGGCAGAAAGATGCTGAGAAACTTGGACTGATAGTGACCCAGGCAGTTCTGAGTCACACCAGTTTTTATATCTGTTTCGTTCATTAAAAGCAATCCTAGTTGTCCAGAGCTGCAGTTAACATGGGCCCTTTATAAAGCAATTAGTGGCCCAGTGCACAGATTCATTCACATTGAAAGAAAATTAATTAGAAGAAATATTTTAATATCGCTATTCACCCTTTCTCTATAATAGAAGTGTCAACCAAATTTATGATCAACAGTGACAGATTGAAACACACATGTGCGATTGGTGCCATCAAGAGCTTTATATGTATAGATAAACTTCTTTAATTAGACCCACTTTCTGATTTAGCTAAACTTTTTCCAGCCCACTGAAGGACCCCAATTTCTCTTTCAGGTAATTGTCAGCAACACAGCAGTAATATCAACATGAAGCAGATTATTATTATAAATCACTCACGGAGAACAAAGGGTAAAATATTTAACTGTAGCAGTGAATGACTATATTCTGTGCAGTGAGCAAACCTGCAGTCACTTTCAAGTTCTACCATTTCTTACTTCTTTTCAGTCAGGTCAAGTTTCAAAACTTTCTAAATCTCCATTTTTCGGCTAATGAAAAGAAAATAGGATTCTACCTAGTCTCCTATTTACCTACTCCAGGACTTCTGTGAGGATCAAATGAGATGAAGCATGGGAAAATGTTTCACAAACATTTGGTTAAAGTGTAAAGTGTTTGCACCAGGCTATAAAGCAAGTTAAGTTCCTGGGCTGAAGAAACTGCAAGGAGGCTAGTCACTAGGGAGAGGAAGCCTGGCTTTGCTATGTGAAATCATTACCTGGCTCCCACAGTGATGTTTCTGGGCAGGGCTGGGCTGTGGGCCCCATTTTGCACTATGGGTTCTTGACAGCGTTGGCTGTGATTTGACGGGGTGTCACTCTGGGGTGGTGGCAGGGCCTGTGTCCCACTTGGGGGAAGCCAAGTGTTGGTTTGTTGGTGCCAGGTCCGCAGTGCCATTTCTTTTTAAATGGCCAGTGTGTGTATCATGGCAGCTCCTGCATTGAGCATCTGCCCCCTAGTGGTCAGTACGCATCATAGCTACTGGCTAGATGGTCAGAAGGACACTTAGGCTTTTATATAGAGAGATGGTTTCTCACTTTTGTTTTGCTAATTTACAAAGTGAATTAAGATCCACCTTTGTCTCCCTGGTTATTATTACCATCTGACCCAGGTGTCTCTGGTGTCAGTCCTAGCAGAAAAGGTGTGTTAGTGTGGCTGACTTTTAAAAGTAATGAGCATGGAGACCTATCTATCACTTGTTGTAATACTTTAAGCAATAATAATAAAAAAAAGAAAAACAAAAGAAATCTACTGACATAAAATACAACAGATTTGTGTGAAAATAAATAAATAAAAGTAATGAGCATAAGTGCTCAGGAAAAGAGAGAGGGGGGAGAGGAAGGGGAGTGGGTAAGATGGAAAGAGGAGGAGAACTGGGAGAAGAGGAAAGGCTGGAGGGGAAGAAGGACAGAGAGGGAAGGAGAGAGAGAGCATGAGAGCGAGAGTGAGAGCCAGAGAGAAAGAAAGAAGTGAACTGACATGTTAATTATTATTGTATTCAAATTGATACCAGATTGCTGAAAGGATTTACCCAAATTAAACAGAATGTTTGACACCCCTTGGTGGGTTCAGTTAAAGAATTCCATAGCTCGGCAATGAGAAGGTAATCTAAGGCAGGGGAAGGAGCTCTTGCTCCTTGCATTCAGCATTCAGCACTCACCAAATCAAGCCACCCCCCTGCAATAAAAAAACTCCCCCATCAACACTCTTCCTCCCTAGACTTCCTTTGATTCTAAAGCCCCTTAAACATGGAATTGATTTCTCTGTGCCCTCACTCTTAGGTTGATGATTTTTATTGCTCTTTCATGTTTAAAATTCAGAGTGACAAACCATGAGCCATGTACAGTGCAACAGAAAAGGGAAACAGGTCTATTTTCTGACCAGGATGCCTATTTGTGGTCCTAGAAGGCTAGGGTTTATAAAGGCAAAGCTGAGGACTGTAACTGTCTTCCTGGATCTCCCTTTGGGGGAGAGCTCCTCTAGTTTGGGCTGAGGAATCTGACTCACAGATGACAGGGGGTCTGTTGGGCTCCTCAGGATTCTTGAAACCTTCCCAGGTGACATTAAGGGACCATACAGAGCCACATGAGTGTCTGATTCTGCCCTCTCTGATTATTTTTTCCCATACAGTATGAAAAAGTACTGGTTCCATGGGAATTTATATGGACTCCAGAAAAAAAACAGGTTGTATGAGCTAATATTCAGGGAAAGTCTGGACTTTGCAAGAGAAGTAAACCAAGTCATGCTTTGTTTTTTACAACTGAATGTCTCTGAGGCTTCAATGTGCATTTAAATGTTAAAGAGATGCTTCCCACGGCTGTATGTATAATGTTCCCCCCAAACTCTCAGTGTAAAAAAACTCGGCATAGTGTGTGCCATGATTCACAGGACACATGGGTAAACAGGCAGTATAGTCTCAGAACTTGGGCCTTGACCACCAAGGCTGCAGGGTCAGCAGCATCTGGGAGCTTGTTAGAAATGCAAACTCTCATCAGGTCCTATTGAGTCAGAGTTCCTGGGGTGGGTTCAGCATCCTGTCTTTACGTCTCCACCCTCCAGGGCATTCTGATGTTCCCTCAGGTTTGCAAACTGCTGCTAGGGGAGAGTCTGACCTGATATTGTACTGTTGTAATGTACCCCGCGAATCACACAAGGACGCCTCAAGAAGTCGAATTAAGGAGTCACATTTATTGCAAATTCTGGACTCAGAGGGGGCCATGCACTCCAAATCTCGCAGTGCCTTACCCATCCCCAACACCAGATTTATATAGGCAAAGATCACAGAGGTATTGATTACATCCCAGGGTTTGGAATGAAGTACCTGTTTACATAAAGCAGTTACGGAAGTGAAATTGAGCCGATTAGTTATCTACAAAGATTAATTATAGTTTTGGGTCTTCGGACCACTGAGTTGACAGAAATCTAGAGCCCTCGGATCTTGGGACCACTGAGTCAATGGAAACACATTATCTGGAACCATCGAGGCAATTTACGATAATTGTGCTGTCCTGGTTCCCAGGTACAAAAGAATGTGCTTTCTAAAACCAGTATGACCACAACCAATGGGGGTATTCACATTACAATCAATAGGGTATTCAATCAAATGGGATGAATTATATAATTCAGTACAAAGTAAAGGGAGGATATAACTGGGCCAGGAATGTGGTTCCCCAGAGGCAATTTGACACATCCATATGAGATTGCTAAATTGGGAGGAAAAAGCAAGTTAATGTGCAGCATATCTAAACCTCTGGGGTTATCTTTTCCACTAGACAGAAATTATTTTCATCATTTTCTGAACAAAAATCAACAACTAACTGGTCATTTCACTAAGTCTGGGGTCTTCGACCAAGAGCAAACAATAAGGTGAACTAAGAATATGCTCCTAGACATCTCTTGGTAGCCTTTGTCCCAAAATGATAATCAAAAGATTTCCATCAATCTTGTCCTTGTTTACAATCTTGGGTTAATTTTTTCCTGATGACTCAAACACATCGCTTTGTATTTACTAGTGCTGCGTTGGTAGAAATGGTCTATAAAATGTGGAGCTAAAAAGTGGAAGTAGGTTGAGGTCTAGAGGGTGGTGGGTGGAGAGGTTATAGGAGGTCTAGGTGACAGCATGCATAAATGCCATTTGTTACCTGCCTTTGAGGAAGTGTATGCTGTTCTAGAAGCTTTCACTCAACACTGTTAGGTGGATTTTACTACCATCCCCAGATACAGATGTGGAAAGTGAGTCACAAGGAGAATCAGAAGGGGGTAGAGTAAGGAGAAAACAGTGTGGGATAAAGACTGTAGGGGAGGAAATAGAATTTCACCAGTTAGAGAAAGAAGGGAGGATGTTACAAAATGGAGCAGGCATGAGTCCAAATTTGAGGCAGAAATACTCATAGCATGTTCAGGGGCAACAAGGAGGCTCTTCTGTGTGATAATGAGTGTGAATGCAATGTGAAATTGGATCACAGCTATGAATAGGATCAGTGTTATTTTAGCCAAGTGATCTTACTATTGCTGCATGACATGACTGGCAGTACAACATGGTGGTTAAGAGCCCAGGCCTTGGGGGAAGGTGGAATCACAGTATGAATCCAGCTCAGTCACTGCAGGGCTGTGTGTCCAGGGGCAAGTTTCTTATCCTGTTACCAGACCTATTAAATGAGGACAGTGATACCTACCTGATACTGCTGAGATGGGGATTCAACACAACCCTGAAGACTCTTGGTCTTTGATGTCCTTGATGATTTACGTCCTTGATGATTTACGTCCTTGGAGAATGGAAGTTGGTACTTTGAAAAGCAGATTCTAAGAGAAGGCTTTAATGCAATTAAATAATCTGGGAGGTGATTCAGGGAAAACTGGGGAGGTGAGGCAAGGAAAGGGAGGGGAAACCACATGAATGGTCTGTTATTCAGCCAGTTGCTACAGTGGGTGCCTAGACCTTGATTCCCCTGGGGACCTTTGGGAGCAAGTGTAGAACACTTCAGAGCCATCCCACCTGAGGGCCATGGGAGCTTTGGACTTTGTCACCAATCTGAGTGGGGCTGCCCCAGGTGGCATTGGTTTTGAACACAACTGGACTGCTGGGTGTGGACTTTTGTCCCAGAGAAAGACCTCAGCAGAAGTGTGGGTTTCTGCAGGGGAAAGCTGGATCAGCCCTCTAATGGAAAGCCCAGAGGGATGTGGCTTGGAGGTGTCTGGGAAGCCCTCAGAACCTGTTAGAGTCAGCATCAAAAGTCATAAGAACAGTAATGCCCTTTATGCCAGTAATCTACATTTGAGAAATTAAAGGAACAGCTAAATACAGAAAAAAATATAGAAACATTCTTTGCATTACATGTGATAGTCCAATGTGGAAATAACAATAGTCAGCATCCATCAAGGGTTTGCCATGTACTTGGCTCTCCTAAGTGCTCAACAAGTTAGGTACATTTCTAGCAAATGGAAATTGGCTAAGCGATTCCATGGAATATTACATAGCCATTGAAGAGGATGCTTAATAAGACAATAACGACATGTCAAAGTCAGATAAGTGAGAAATTAATCCTGAACAGAAGACTGTGTGTAGAGTAGGATTCCTACTAAGCAAAAAAATAACATTAAATTTAAAAAGGCTCTATGTATAAGAAAGGGAGTAGATTCTGAAAGGAAATTTATCAAAATCTTAATAGCAGTTTTGTTCATGTACTGGGTTTGTGAGTGATGTTTCCCCTCTAGTTTATAAATCTTTATTGATGTGCGTGTATTACATTTATAATAAAAATATAATAAAGTAGAAAAAGTAAAAGAAGAAAAATACATCTAAAAAATAGGTTGTGGAGATCCATTGCCTGTTTTGAAGAGGGAATAACATAATGGAAAGTGATATTTCAGAAAAATTAATCTGGGAATGGTGTGGAAGATGGATTGGATTGGCAAAGACCCAATATAAGAAGTCCAGCTGGCACACTAATAAGGGTCGGGTCCTAGGGAGTATGGAAAGGAAAGAGCCAATTTTAGAGGCTTGGTATTGAATGGGATAATGGAGAAGAAAGAGAAAAATACCAGAAATAATCCCAAGATTTTAGGGCTAATTAAGTATGAGAATGACAACAAATATACTAGTATATTGAACACCTCTTTGAGCCAAGTTTCTTTGCTTCAGCTGTCTCATTTAAACCTAACAACAATCCTTTAAATTATTTTCTTAAGATTTCTGTTTTGCAAATGAAGTGTTAGAAGATCAGAGAAGTAAAATGACTTATCCAAGATCACAAAAATATCTGAGCTCAGATAATTTTTAAGTGAACTAGATCAATGGATGGATGGGATGGATCGGTAACCACACAAGGGGGAAGAAATTTTAGCTTATATAATGTCAAAGCAGAAAAAAAGAGAATTTCAAGAAGGAAGTTTCAGATATATTAGAAGTAAAGCAAGAAAGGACCTGGGGAAAGCACTAGATTCTGCAAGAAGAAGGGTTCACTGGTTCTCTTGGAGAAGCCCATTCTGTTCAGGTAATATAGCGGTTCTCAACCTGTGGGTCACAACCCCTTCAGGGGTCGAACAGCCCTTTCACAGGGGTCGCCTAAGACCATCCTGCATATCAGATATTTATATTACGATTCATAACAGTAGCAACATTACAATTAAGAAGTAGCAACGAACATAATTTTATAATTGGGTCACAACATGAGGAACTGTATTTAAAGGGCCAGAAGGTTGAGAACCACTGAGGTAATGGGAAGTAGGCTTAAGCTTCAAGGGAGTCTGAGGGCCCAGGACATTGTGCAGCTCATCTATAAAATGGCAGGTCAGACCATATAGGAGATTTTAAAAAAGCGTAAATGTAAAGAATATATTTCATAATAGAAGGAGGGTGTTATAACAGAATAAAGGGGAAGGGGAAAGATGGAAAGGAGAAATGGAAAAAGGAAAATAAATTATTGGATAAGAATGAGGACACCAGACTGTCTGCACTTGAGTCTAGCTCCATCACCCTATGACCTTGAGAAAATTCTATAACATTCTTTACCTCCTCTGTAAAATGGGGAGCATAGTAATAACCTCCATCTCACCAGCTTCATGGGAGGATGAGCTGAAGAATGTAACACATTATGAATCAAAACTGGGCAGAGATCCTGATGTCTTAACTGCCACAATAAGTGCCATTTGCTAGGAAAGAGCCACAAGCTTCAGGTCACAAAACTGAGATAAGTCACTTGGAGAATGTGCCCCAAGAAAGTACAGCTAAAGTCCCAACATTTCACATCTAGGGAGAGCAAGTGTTCAGCTCTTTTAGGTCAGTTCTCCCATTCTTCAGAAGAAAATAGATTTTGTGCAAGACACTATGCTGGCTTTGTTAGTTGGACCTTCTGTGGTTTGCAATAAATAAAGCCTATTGGGTTGTACTGCTGTTGTTGTTTTTAACAGAATTAATAAACAGAAGCTGCCCATTAAAGCAAAGTTAGAAGGAGTTTTGGAGAGTGGCTAGAGGAGCAAAGTAATGAAGCCCTTAAAAAATCCGAGGACACAGACGAAGATCCATCAGACCCCAGCAAGGACCCTGGACTCAGTGCCCTTTCTCTGTTCCAGAAAGTCTTATGCTGTTCTAATTGATGCTTGGAGAAGTTTGCACACTGCAGACTCAGCGTGAGGGATCCTAAAAGCCTTATTAACCCAGCCACTTAGCCTTTCTGAGCACAGCCCCCACCCTGGCTATTTTGACCCAAAACTAGCTCAGTCCCCAAATGTTCCTGTGTTAGGATGAAGAGGTTCAATTTAAGGCCTTTCTCCAGTGAGTTCTCCTCCCAAACCCCCCTGCCTCTCTAGCGCTATCTGCTGGCAAGTTTTATTGGCGTTCAGCCTGCTCTCTGCCTGCTCTTCCACTTTGGCATCAGGTAACTTTCCAAGAAAGTTTTCTCTTAGGCCGAGCCATCAGGAAGATTACATGTCTGGGATCGATCCTGCATAGTATAAAGATCCGTTGGCACGCCAGGCAGTAGAGGCTTCCATTTGCAAGATAACTCCTTTAGGCTGGTTGGAAGCCCCGGGGACAGGCCAGCAAGCAGTTTAAGTAAGAAAGTAAAAAACAAAACAAAAACAGATGATAGGGGATGTGCTTTGCCAAGCTACAATGGGCTTTCTCTTTTTGTGTTATGAGCCTTATTGGGCACAGCTGGAGAGTTGCCTACTTTGGTGGGGAGCGGGTTGTAAAGAGCACTTTCCATTATAAACATTACCCTGATGGCAGAAGGGGCCCCATGGAGACACTGTCAGCCTGACATAGTCTCTCCAAGGATAGAACTTGAAATGTGCTTTGGAGATAAGACTAAGAACAGTCATCATCATTTGTGTTCTAATAATAATTATTCAATTAAATGACACTAATAATTAAATTAACATTTATGGAGTACCATCTATGTTTAGGTACTCAGCTAAGTACTTGCATACGTGATGTCTAATTCAAGGCTCCAAATTTTGGAGCTATTATAATTCATCTCATTTTATAACTAAGGAGTTCCCAGCGATCTTCACTCAACCCTCAGGAGGCACATATATCATTTTGCAGTTAAACAGCCTCAGGAACCTTGTTTTCTTTGGTGAATGATTGGCAGAAGCAGGATTCAAATTCAGGTCTCCTGACTCTATATGATTTTATTGGGAGAGAAGAGGTGGTGAATATTCATTAAATGCCTCTGTGTGTCAGGCCTGGAGAAAAAAGTTTGTTATGCATTGTCTCAGTTCTCATCAGGAGGATGTTGCTTTCCCACCTTACAGATGAGGAGACTGAGACTCAGAGAGAGGAAGCCATTGGAAGAAAGTCACACAAGTAGGGACAGAGCTGGGGCTTATAGCTTCCCATTCTATCCTGTAAGTTTTCTCTGCTACTAGTACCTCCCCATTTCAGTAGGAGAAAAAATACCATGTGATATCCCAGCAGGGGCAGTGAGAGAGAGTTCTGGCTTTGATGCTAGGACTTAGAATAGTTAAATTATTGGTATTGATAATTGAACAGGCTGTTATAAATGTGATTCTGCCCGGGAGGGAAGATCAGACATGATCAAGAATTCTGGAAGGACCAGTTCTGTCCTATCAAAAGAAACTTAGGGCCTTTCATCTTACTTAAAGGCTAGAAGTTACACTTTGAAAGTAACAACTTGCTGGACCAACCTGTTGTTCCTGCCTGCCTCTGCCAGGTCACAGTCCTCAAAGCAAAGGTCTCAGAACATGCTCATGTCACAGCACTTTCGAAGGAGATCACTTGAGCAAAGCTCAAGTCCTGGGAAGGAGGGATTGAATTGTAGAGCTGAATTTCCATTTATCTGAGTCTTGTGCTTTGGAAAAGTATTATTGGTTTGTCATTCTGGACTGTCACCAGTGACACCTCCAGGCTCTGAAAGGTTACAGGAAAATAATAGGCCTTCTGGCAGTTTCCAGCCTGGTTATATTTCTTACCTGGGCCAGGATTGTGCATGTGCTTTTCATTTGTGACAAGATGAGAAGAGCTGGTTAAATAAGAATCAGCTGCTCTTTATACATCTGCTTTTCTGATTGATAGCATCAGAAAGTCATTCATCTGGTTTGAAGACAGACAGGTGGTTGCCTTCACTACACAGTGTAGGCTTTTAAAGTTCACCCTGTGATGTGATTATAGCAGATACTTAGCTTATGCTCCAGGGGATAAGGTTGACCTTTGATCCTACTCCTCATTTAAAAATTGCACATCTTGCCTGGCCCGGTGTGACTCAGTGGTTGAGCATCAGCCTATGAACCCAGGAGGTCATAGTTCAATTCCCAGTGGGGGCATATATCCGGGTTACAGGCTCGATGCCCAGTGTGGGGCATGCAGGAGGCAGCTGATCAATGATTCTCTCTCATATTGATGTTTCCATCTCTCTATTTCTGAAATCAATAAAAACATATTTTTAAATTAAAATAAATAAAAATCACACAACTTGGAAAATGAACCAACCTGGGAAGATGCTGGAAGCTGCATTTGCTGCTGAGGTTGGTTGTCAAACCAATTTAACTGTCCTGATTTACTTAGAGTTCTGGTTTTTCTGATTAAAACTGATGATCTTTAAAGTCTTTTTTCCCCCTCTGACAATCTCTAGAGGATGTATGGTCTTTTGTGAGTTCCAATAGGGATCCCAGAATCATGTCACAACTATGGGTTCCAAATGGAGGAAAGTGCATTTAACAGTGACAATCATAAGATATTCAAGACCATTGTCCAAACTGAGAGTGCATGTTCTTTACCCTTCTCATTCATTCATTCATTCATTCATTCATTCATTCATTCCATTGTTTATTCATTCGACATTCATAGAGAACACTTCATGTGCCAGTTCTGTGGTGGGAACTGGTGATAAGGAGATGACCAAATTATAGTCCCTGACCCAGTGTCTTATAAGGCTAAACAGACAAGGCAGGTACCATTGTCAGATAGGATGAAAGGGCCTGGACGTGCAGCCACTTTGGAAAAGTGTTTGGCTTGGCTTTGATAGGTTACCCTCATACAGTTTTCCAAAGTGGTTGCAAAGAAGGCAGAGTGGGTGCTTCTGAGAACCCGATTGTGTTTTATTTCTTGAATTTGGTGCTGTTTGCATGGCACTTGTGGAAAACACTGAGCTGTATCCTGAGGCTTTTGCATACTTTCTATAGTGGTTGGTATAATTTAAATGAAAAATAAAAAAACAAGGCATTAGCTTCGGGCTCTTTGAGAGCGCAGAGGAGAGCAGAGAGAAAAAGATTGAGGAAGGCTTTCTGGGGGAGATGATGTTTGGACTGGGAGCTAAAAGATCAATAGGAAGTTAGGTCGACAGAAACTGGAATGGGAATTGCTTGCACAGAGCCTTGTTAGGAAGGAGGCCGTAGAGTCGAGGGAGCTGGCCTTTGAGACTTGAGAGATCTATGAGTTGCTGAAGCCCAGGGTGTGGGGCTAAGGGGGTTGAAGGAGCTTCAGGGAAGGGCCTGGACTGTTTCACAGACAGTGGGAACCCTGAGAGATTTTTAAGCAGCAGAGTGACATTGTCAAGCCTGGGTTTCCCAACAATCAGCATGCCTGCATGGGGGTGCAGGATGGATGACATTTAGGCAACTTTGCAACAGTCCCAGAGATAAAGGCATCCCATTCCAGGTACTGAGGGAGGAGAGGAAGAGACAGATCAAAGATCAGGAGATATCATGCAATCAATGAGATTTGTTAATAACTGCAAGGTGGAGTTTGGGAGAAGAGATGGGGGGAAATCAGGTCTTTTTTCCAGCGCACCCTCTAGTGAGAATCACTTAGATAGGGACTCTTGAGCCTAAGAACCGATTTCCTTTATTACATCAAATCACGATTGTTTTCTCATTAGTCATTCCAGAAACATCTATTTCATGCCCATGTATGCTAGCCAGTGCTCGAGTTTCTGAGCATATCCAGATGGAAGGATATTATACCTTGAGGATACACCTGTAGAGTATGAGGAGATAGTAGGCCTGGTTCTCTCTGCCTTAAACCTCAGACAGTGTGTTTGAGTTTATGCAGTGGTGTCGATTTCTTATGTGATTCAAGGTCAGTTCCCCAGACCTTGCAGTGACAGGGATAGGGCATTCCCCAAACCCTGTGCAGAAAGAATCTTTCTTTCCCCTTGAGTAGTTTTGAGCCAAGTATGTAACATTGCATGAATGTTTGAAAACTTCTCCTGGTTCTCAGAATGCAATTCTGACAGTGCTGAAGGCTGTCAATTAAATGAAGATTTAGATAAAGGCTGTGTGGGAGAGAACGCAATATTCTTAAACCTGATAATGGTTTCCTTCTGTCTGTTTGAAACTCTGGAATAATCCTGATTGACTGGCTCTCTGCTTTGGGCATTCCCATTTACTGGACAAATTAATAACATTTAAAATGTTTGACAACCTTTATTTAGGGGCAGATATCCCCATTGGAGTTGGTAAGTATATTAATGCTGTATAGTTAAAAAGAAGGAATGAGGATTTAAGTAGTTTCTTTTCATATTCAGAACATGTCTCTGCATGTGGAATAGCAAGGAGTGCAGAAGGGGTGAGAATAGGCTCTGACATTATGTTAAACATGGGGAACATATAATGATTGTCATGTGCCTTGGCTCATGCTAAGTGCTTTTCTCATATCACCTCATTTACTCCTCCCAAAGGCATTGAGGTGGATGCTATGACTGTACCTGTGCTATGCAGGTGAAGTAGCTAAGGCTAATAGCTATGCTACTAATTAGCTGTGGGCTGGTGGTTCTCCGTTTTGTGCTCTGGGCTACTGTATGGGCTTCGGGAATTGAAGAGGGAATTCAGAAAGAAATTCAAGACAATTTCCCACTGTATCAGAGGAGTCATCTGCTCATTCATTCATTCATTCATTCATTCATTCATTCATTCATTCATTTATTCAACACATGTATTGGGTGTCCCCTATGTGCCAGGTATGGTTCTAAGCACCAAGAGAGCTGCAATGGACACCTCCAGGTGCCTGAAGGATAAAGTGTAATGAGGATGCTTATTTCCATAGTGGTAGTGTATTGTGTGAGAGGGTCCCCAAGAGAGGGGACATTTCAACTGACACCTGCCTGAAGTGGAGGAGACAGACATGTGAGTCTATGGGGGAAGGAATGTAACAGATAGAGCGGAGAGCAATCAAGTATATGTTCCCTGGTATATTCCTGAAATTGCAAGGCAACTACAGTAGCTGGACCAAGGTTTGGAGATGAGCTCAAGAGTTAGATAGGTTAGGCCATGGGGAGGCTTTGGATGTTATTCTGAGAATGATGAGAAACCATTGAGAGGTGGACAAAGCAGTGACATCATCTGTTCCTATGTGTAGTAGAGGAAGCTTGAGCAATTTAGAAGTCTGCAGTTCACCTTCTCCATAGTCTGTTTTCTTATTTACATACATTACATATAATGTTACATACATTAACTCTTTTAATCCACATGACAGCCAATAAAATAGGCATTGCTGTCGTTCCTTATTTTAACAGTGGGGAAACTGAGACTCAGAGTGAGCTAACTGGGAGTGGAAACCATATTGGAAATAGTCAAACAAAGCAGGAGGTATGAGGGTGGGTAGAGGCATTCCAAGCAGAGAAATCAATCAGTGGTTCAGAGATATAGATGACTGTTCAAAATGGCTAGAGAGAGAGGGAGGCAGTGGTGCATCTGGTTGCATTTGAATGGTGTTTCTGTGCACCCTTGGCTCAACTGTGTGTGTGTGTGTGTGTGTGTGTGTGTGTGTGTGTATGTGTATTAATGAGATGATGAGATGGGAGTCTGGAGAGAAAGACACGTTTGTACCTGGTTGCATTTATTTTTTTCAATATCTAGATAAACTTTATTTTTTAAGAGCAGTTCTAGGTTCATAGAAAAATTGAGTTGGAAGTTCAAAAATTTCACATACTCCTTGTTCACACATGTGTGCAGCTTCTCCCACTAAAAAAATCCAGCACCATAGTGATACATTTGCTAAAGTTGAAAAACCTACATTTATACATTATTCCTCCAAGTCCATAGTTTACCTTAGGCTTCACTCTTGGTATTGTACCTCCTGTGGGTTTGACAAACATATAACATGTATCCACCATTAGAGTATCATATAGAAGAGTTTCCTTCCCTAAAAATCTTCTGTGCTCTGCCTTTTCATTCTTCCCTCCTCTCTAACCCCTGGCTACGACTGATCCTTTTATTATCTCCATACTTTTGCCTTTTCTAGAATGTCATGTAATTGGAATTACAGTTTTTCAGAATTGCTTCTTTTACTTAGTAATATGCATTTGTTTTCTCCCTGTCTTTTCATGGTTTAATAGTTAATTTATTTTTATTGCTGAATAATATTCCGTTGTCTGAATGTATCACAGTTATTTAATCCATTCGCCTACCAAAGGACATCTTGCTTTCCTCCAAGTTTTGGCAATTATGAATAAAGCTGTTATAAACATGTGTATACAGGTTTTTGTATGAACATACATTTTCAACTCCTTTGGGTAAATCACAAAGAGTGCAATTGCTGGATCAAATAGTATATTTATTTTTGTAAGAAACTGCCAAAGTCTAATAATGTGAATTTTAAAAAGCAGAAAGTAAGATTGTATTCATTCTATAGGTTGCAACCAGGTTGGCTGAGGTTCTAGGTTCAGAGGAAGCTGTTGAGAAAAGGGAGGAGAAAAAAATGGTGTCTCAGAAATCACAGGAGCCAGGAAACCTCAGAGAATAGAATACACTGGTTTGTCTAGGAACCCGAAGATAATCATGGATCAGGCAGATATAAGATTGTTTAATCAAATATGGGAATGTGGAAATTTTGTGCCAAAGTGACTTAAGTCAAAGCAGACAAATATGGGTATATCAGGAGTGATATTTAGAATGGTTAGCAACAAAATATGGCATAGGAACCACCAATCATGATAAACCATCTGCTGAAACCACTCATTATGGGCATTTCTGTGCTTGCAAGGTTGTGGAGGGAATCCACAAGGGAGCCCCAGTTGGCCAGAGTCACTCAGTGGCACAGGGACTAATCTTGGAACAGGATCTGGAAAAAACAGGAATGGCCCAAAGTCAGGGGCAAAGTAGAAGAATAAGAGACTTAGGGCCCAGAGAAAACCTGCTGAGGGGTTGAGTTATATTTAATCCCACTTGCTGCATACCTGGAACCAGACAGAAGAGCGTCTTCAAACATAAATTATGTATACACATGAACAAAGACAGAAAGGGAGCACAGAAAAATGAACACAGTTTGATTTGTAGGGCTTTCAGCATCATGGATGATTTTTTTCCTTCCTTTATTTAGAGGTTTGTTGATGCTGCTACAATTTTGTTCCGGCAATAAAAGTAAAATATATGTTGATGTTCACAAAGATGAGAAAAGCCTTTGGAAGGATGTAACTGGTTAGAATTTAATATTGGTTAGGTTTTAAAAATCGATTAAATTCATCGAAGAAGTCAGAAAAACAAACCAAATACCATCTTCCTTCTCAAGAACATGGCAATGGCCCCTTCAAGCAAGCCAGTCTCTGTGATGAACTAGTCACTTAGAGTGTGACATTTCATGCTGGATGGAGACAGCTGTCCATTTTCTTTGCCTCCTTTCATCCTGCTTGTTGTTCATGCTGATCCAGTGAGTTTGGCATCAAGCTCTCCCCTCCCGGTGCTGTAGCGAGAGATAGTCCTGAGAACACATGCATCATCCATTGCAACATATTAGCTCTGATCACAGCCTAATTACGTGAAGTGCAGCCGAACCCCTTATTTATGCTTTTCTGGGGATAGGAAAGAAGAGCTAGGGTAATTGAGGGACATTAAGAAACAGACTAAAATAATTGCTCGCTGTGCTTTAATACAAGCACTATTAATGATGCATTATTGCAGGCACTGAGTAAAGAGCTTACTGCCAGCTCGTTTATGTGGGGCATTCAGCAGACCCTTCTTCCCAAGTGGGGGATTAGTGCAGGTACCTCCATGGTAAAAACTTGGCTATCAGCAGTAGCACCTTGTAGGCAGTCCAGTCTATAAGTTGCTGCAGGGGAACTGTGCAACTCAAAAAAGGATGCTAAATGCATATAGGAAGCTCTATGTCTTATAGCTAATTTATGACAAATATATGGGCACATCTGCCTTCTATTCTTTTGGAAATAAATGCAGATTGTAGAAACCTGGCTTATGATTAAGAACACAAAGTATTGGGGAAGAACCTTAGTTAGGGAATAATGAGTTAATATCCAGTTTTCATACACAGAGATGTGCATCCCATCAAAATATCTAATAGAGACAATTTAAGAAAAACTAATGTATGCCCTTCAATTAGATAACTCATCAAATATGCACTGTCTAATATAGGAGCTACTAGCCACATGTGACTTTATGTTTATATTAGAGAAAATTAAAATGTACCAGTTAATTCCCTCAGTTTTGTGAGGTATAATTGAAGTGCTTAATAGCCACATGTGGCTACTGGCTACCAGATTATACAATGAAAATATAGGGCATCTCCATTAGTAGAGAGATCTGTTAGGACAGCATTGGTTTAAATGTTGGTATAGTACATTCTCAGAAGAATGAGTTAACAGATATTCTGGCATAAAAATGTCTCCTTTGTGTATTGCATGTAGAGAATTTATAAACTTTATGATATTAATGTTACTTAAAAACAAATGCAACACTCACACTATTGGTATGAGTGTAAGTAAAATGAAGTTGAAGAATATTCATCAAATGTTTAGCAATAAGTTGTCTTGAGAAGGAAGAAGTGGATATGTACTTTTTAGTTTCTCCACTTATGTATTGGCTGAATTTATCTCAATGAGAATGCAGTACTTTTATACTAAAAAAGAGATTAATTTGATGAGATCCCATGAAGACAATTGAGATACATAAATAGGGAGTTTTCTCTCTTTAGGTCTTTAGTTGATTAAAGTCTGTTTATTAAGACCCCCTGAGTGGGGTTGACCAGATGGCTCTTTAAGAAGGGGCAATGTGGGAGGGGGAATGGGTGGTTTGTAGTAAATCCATCCCCTATGCTCTCAAGGCACACCAACAGGCATGCCCTCCTTGTTTCCTTGACTTGAATGTTCTGTTCTGGTAGGAAGACAAATACACTTTATAATCAATTCTTGCTATTAATCTTTGATTGAGTCAATAGAAACTTCTGCTATGGAATGAGGCAGAAAAACAATGGGCTTAAATGTCAAAGAGCATTTGGGAGACGTATACAGTCACAGATACATGCCAGTCAGGGAGGGCTTCTCTACCATTTAGGAGGGAATAAAAAGATGTCTTCCAGGCTGGTATGTGCGGGTGCGTGAGGTGCCCTTATCTATCATGTCCTAGAGAATTTACCTCCGTGCTGGCTTATGTACTATGTGAATAAAGCATGTACTATGTGAATAAAGCATGGACGTGGAGAAGAAGTACTTTCTTTTTTCTTTCCCTTTAGAAATTCATCTCTGTCCTCCAGCATTCCAGACTTACTACTCTGGGGTAGAGTTACTTGAACTCTGAGGACAGTTGGGTTGCCTCTGGAGCTATGAACTATGGCCCACTGGGCAGAGTCCCTTGACCTTTGAAGTTCGGTGTCACCCTACCTCATAGAGTGGTTGCTCAATGTTAAAGGGAGAGGAAGGGTGATGAGAGGGTTAGGCAGTGCTTGGCATATAATAAGTGATACATAAAAAATGTTAGCTGTCACTCAAAGTAGTATTACTTTGTGCTAAGCAACATAGCAAAGCATCACACTGTTACCTGTTCTTGTGGATGTGTACCTCCTCCCCAGATGAAAGGACTGTCATTGTAGGGGTAAGAGTGCACTGCCACACTTCCTTCTATCTTTTTGGGTCTCAGACTGTGACCTTCACCAGCTAATTGGTAAACTCATGCCAAGTGACTGGTGCCTGAGGGAGAGCTGAATGCTGCACAGGGGGAGCTGCCAGCCAGGGAGCCCAGTGCATTCCCAGGGTCCTGTCAGTGCAGTAAGTGGGTTATAGGCATCCGCCATGACTCCGAAGCATAGCTTTCTGAGGGAGAAGGCTGGGAGTCTTTCCATTTTGATGGCATGGAGAAAGAATCCAAATTTTTCTTGCAACTTTCCTTGAAACAGCCTCACTCGGTGTTTTTTCAATGTTTTTTTAAAAGAATCGAAAATTTTGCTCATTTTCACTATTGACTGTACTTAGAATTTCACCTCTTGAAAATAAGGATTTACTTTTGCAGAGTGACAGATTTTTATATGAAACAGTAACAACATAACTTGTATTTTTACTTTTTTATATGATTCATAAGCATTTTATACACAGGTATGTATGCATATGTGCATAATTATGTGTGTGTGTGTGCGTGTTTATGCATACACACTCAGGGTTGATCTTCCTTAAGGACTCTGTATTTGTGAATCCACTAAATGTGTCCATAACTCCCACATCAGTACTCACAGCACTTCCGTGGTCATCTGCGAACATGCACAGAGCAGTAAAAACTGAGTTGTTTCATAGGCATGTTTCAAATGGAGGCCGAACAGGGCCATGTTCTGCCTTCTTATTTTGGCTCTCATAGTGTAAACAAGTGTCATTTTGGTGGGTTTTAGTACCTTTTTTTCATTTTTGTGCTTTTTGTTGATAATTTTTATGTATAAAATGACCGAGGCATAATGCTGAAGGGGTGCCACGTGTCCTAAGCACAGAAGGCTATGATGTGCCTTTTGGAGGAAATACATGTGTTAGATAAGCTTCATTGAGGCTTGGATGTTGGCTCTGAGTTCAGTGTTCATGAGTCAACCTACATATATTAAACAAGCCATCTTTTTACATATAAATATAAACAAAAACATGCATACATAGGTATAGTATATTGATTGGTTGAGAGAAATGTTGTGACCAGAGGTTCCTAACCTTGTGTTTTCATGAGAAACATTGGTTTGCTGTTTGCTAATTTGTTCATGGTAACTTTATTGACCATAACTGCCATGATTGAGAACCAGTTGTATATGTAGATTTCCTTAAATCCCTCCAGAGTCTTTATGAAAGGGGGCAGACTATGGTGCTCTAGTTCCTGGATTCTGGGTCTGTCACAATGTCCCTCTCTGCCTATAGCCATTGCACACCTGATTTTGTCAAGGCCCACAGCTGCAGAGGAACCTGCTCAGGGAACTTGGTATGTGCTTGTCTTTAGGTGTCTTTTCATCTTTCTAAGTTCCTGCAACCAGAGACATACTTAGGAGAATGGATGGCTTAGCATTCATTATACCAATTATGCCACAGGGATATCCTTTCTGTATGCATTAAATATTAGAGCCACTTCAAATGCAAGGTCCCTGGACCACTGCACAGCAAGGCAATTACCAGTACTCCCTCTCTGATGGACAGATGGCCACACACTGTGTTTATTGCTTCCATAGGAGAGATAAACTTGAGTGAGTACCTTGAGCTAATCTCCCATTCTCTATTGGGTAGGCAGTAAGCTGTAGGAGACAGCACAGGCATTAAGCCAGACTCACTTGCATTGGAGTCTGAGCTCTTTCACATAATAACATTCTCTCTCTCTCTCTCTCTCTCTCTCTCTCTCTCTCTCTCTCTCTCTCTCATTATAACCTAGGCACTATGATAAGTGAGTCATCGCACTAAAATGAGGATTGTATTATTAACACTCCCATTTTGCAGATGAGAATACATAGGCTTACAGAGGATAAATTGTGTGTCCCAGACCACACAGATGAAAACTGGTGAAAGCAGGATTGAAGTTAGGTTGCTTAATCCCAGAGCCAGCCTTCCTTCCCACCAACCCAATGATGCTATTCCACACCCTTGAGCATTGGGTCTTTATCAGAACGGGTGATGACTCCAACAAAAAATCAATATAAAATGCATTGTGCAGATTCTGTCATTGAATTCAGTAACAGGGCTTAGTCTCTTCTTTAAACATCTGTTCTCCTCTTGCTCCCAGGTCAACTCTGAGCATTCGGGTGTCTCCAAATTGACAAGGAATTTCTTCCAGTACTTGTCTCTTTAGAAGTGATTTACTAGTAATATCAACTTATTCATATTGTCACACCTATTTGCAAAAGAAATGAAAGAGGTATTGAAACTTAGGACACCAGCCCAGTCTCGAGTTACTCCCTTAGCTGGATACCCCATAAAGCAGAGGGCTCATATGTTCATATCCTACCCAGGAAAATAATTCCAGAAAACATGAGTGAAGCAGGGAAGGAGGATGTGAAGAGGTGCTATTGAGCTGAACAACTCCAAATGCAACTGATTGATGATAGATTTGCAGGAACCCTCCCTTGGGAAGCCTGCCTCTCAGGGCTGTGGGATCAAGAGAAGAAGGAAGGATTTAATCACTTATTCATCATCCCCTTCTGTTATTGGATAAGTGTTCCCTCAAGGGGCTTTCCTTTCCTTGTACCCTTGGGCTGTGAGTGCATGAATGAGGCACCTCTATAGAACCAAGAAGGAAGCCCTAGGGTAGGGGTTAGGAACCTCTTAGGCTAAACAGGAGCTGGGTGCTGCCACATTACCCTTACCTGAAGGGGGCCAGAGCCACTCAGAGCATACTGTAGCAGTGCATACCCAGTGTTTGAGACAGTCATGAAATTGCAGTCACTGTCCCACCTCCATCCAGGCCCCTGCAGCTCGTGCCTGCTTACCACGTCCCTGTTCCTTCCTTTTTTCTCTCTGCCCTGCCATGGCAGGCATTCACACTGCTGTTAGGGAGCCTTTTCAATCTTTTATGCTCTACTTTCAAAGCTGTCTCAAAATGAGGAAAGTTTAAGCCTAATATAATTTTTCAGAAACACCTGTATTTGTCTGGCTGACCTAATGTTAACACAGGTTCTCATCTCTACTTGAAAGTTACTCTATCTATTGCTATACAATTACCAGGGCTGTGATCTGAGTCTTTGGAGCTCATCTGTGCACCTGATGCTATGAATACCAAGAAGGTGATGTAGGATGGCTGACACCCCACCCGGGAGACAGGGCTAGGCTACCCAGCGAGTTTACAAAGATTTGCAAAAGTCTTTGCAAACCATGGGCTTGTAGCCTCTCAGTTCAGCTGCTCTGGTGAATCCTGGCACCTAAGATTTTGGTTGTTCCCTGTGTTCCATGAGCCCTAATCACAAGGTGAATGATGCTGCCCAGGCTGGGAAAGCAAAGTTGACAAGAACAGTCAATCCTAGAGAGGTGTCAGACCTGCCGATAATTAAAGGGCAGCTGGGACACATTGCCAAGCCTATTATTGGTTCCAGTGGACTTCACTTCATTCCACAGAGGACAAAAGAAGTTGATAGTTAAGCATCCAGGGTTTGTGCTGGCATAGGGAGATGGTTCTTACCCCAAAGCTACAACTCCGGGACAGCCATTTGGGTGGTGATTTTGCTTTAAGCAAGAGTCTAAGCTATTTGTTTCAATATTACCTGAGATGGTATGAAAAATAAAGAGATGTTAGGACCCTGCTTCTGATACAGAATTCCTTGGTGGGTAGGGGGAGTGGGCAAGGTGTCTGTATTTTAACAAGCTTCCTGAGTGATTCTGGTGCTCACTGCCATGGTGTGGTCAGCAAGTTAGGCCTCCTGGAGTACTCAAAGTTGTGTCATGGCCCAGAACCATCTGGGAAAAAAAAACAAAAAAACAGGAAAAGTCAAGAAGTGTCCATTCCCTAGGGGTTCTGAGTCCTCGCTTTGCTGTATGAGTTGTGTCTCTTTGGCCCTTTAGCAAGTTCTAGAATGTCTGTGGGTACAAGTTTTCCCCTGTGGAAAGTGGAGATAATAATAGTGCCTGTTATTATCATAGGGGTGTGGAGGGTTAAATGAGCTATGCCCAGGGTGTGCCAAACACGGGGGCTTCCTTCTGACTGCATTGCTATTATTACCATCCACATCAAAGGGGCTGGATCAACTGGGCCCATAGGCTCTGCATGAGTCTCAGATCAGAAAAACCCAAGAATCACTTTTAGGACTTTCTGAGGCTCAGATGGGAGCCATGCTTTCCAAAGGCATGACAGGAAACCTACTAGGGACTGTTGGCACCTCTCAGGAATGCCCCTCCTCTCTGGTGGGCTTTGGGCATGGTCAGACACAGGGACAGTGCCCTGGATAGCACCGAACCTCAGGCCCAAGGGCAGCTTCCTCAGACACCCAGTATGGACCAGACGAGCCCTGCCCTGGCCTTTCAAACCAGTAGGTTATATTGCCCTATCCAGCTCTTGAGAAATGGACATGGGTATGATATATCTTATCCACGACCACATTAATAAAGTCTAAGAAAAAATAGTGGGTCTTTTAGGACTTACTCATGAACCTTTTATTTTACATGACATATTCTGGTACTAGCATAATTGTAATTCTGATAACATTACTTGTAATACTGTCTTCAGTCCTTAGAATTAATTTGACTGGAAAAATTCCAGAATGACTTAAATGTTTCTCATTAAAAGCATTATAGATAACATATTGGACATTCTAACTAATTGTAATATCACCCAATGTAAAGGTACCCAATTAAGAGGCAGTTACTTCTCCTGTGATTAGTTGGCAAACTTTTCCATACGAGTATGGCCTCTAGAATCTAGATCCATTAAGCACAGATAATTCGACTGAACCATTTGCCCGCCCTCCCCCCATCTTTAATGAGAGATATCCCAGCCAGGTTGGTAGGCTTGCAGACACATGTTGCAAACTCTAGTTAGGGAGTTGACAAATAAATCTCTGTAAGAAGCTTATGTGCTAAATATTTCTCGTAGCCCCTTTGGCAGAGATGTATTCTGTTTTTTCAATATGGAAAATTCTGTGCTATTTGTACATCTTTCCTTTAAAAAATAAAGAGAAGCCATCATGCTCTCTTCATTCTCGACCTGCCTAAAGGAGCAAATACAGATGGGAAAGCAGTCCCAGTTGGGTAATGGCTGCTTGTGGCAGGGTTTCAGGTTCTGCCTGGATTTTTTGAGTCACCGAGTATATGGGCCTTCTGGCTGGACTGACCACTTCCTGTGCCTGGGAATTTATTGGGGAGGTTTAATAAAGCAAAGCAGGGATTTACCAGCTGCCACCAGAGTATTTGACCTCATGCTGAATTGCAAATACTTCCCCAATCAGAACATTTGAAAGTCATTTAAAGGGATCAGGAAATAACGCCAAGGTTGGATAGGAGAGTTAAGAACAACAGTAGCTGTGGCCTGGTATTAAGAAGGAACTGTGTCTTTCTTCTTCCTTCTATCTACTTTCCTGCATTGAATTTTCCTTCAGGCACATAGGAATACAAAATGAGAAAAACATAACTTGAAACAAAATCAAAAGCAATAGCAACTCTGGAGTCAATGGAAAGTTTACCTCTACAAGGAAGTGTGAGTTTACAGGTTGCACAACTGTATACTACCCAGGTTGGATGTACCTGGATGAGGCAGGACAGATGTACAGATGACTGGCAAGTGGAAGGACAGATGGGGCTATAGTTAGGGGGTGAGCTTTCAACAGAGTCTTAGAATGGGCCAGATATTTGTGGTGTTCAGACTGGCTTGTAATTTGGGGTAGTGAAACTTAAAAGACACGTCCATGGGTTTCCCTTTAATAAATCATCTCCTCTAGTAGTCATTTTTCATCAACAGGCAATTCAGTAAAAGTTAAAATTGAGCATAATGTTGCATATCATTTTGGAACATCTGGTCCTAATATGTAGTAACAGCTGTTTAGTACCTAAGATATAAACAAAGCATTTTTCCAATGGGTGACACTGTTTATCCTCCTGGAGGCATAGCATCATTGAGGTAGTTCTGCTTCCCAGTGTTTCCTGTTATGGATAATAGTAATAGCAACGATATCAATAATGCAGTGTTGATTATCATGTATTGTTTTACTTATATGCCAGATACTGAGCCAACCACCAGCCTTTTGTCAACATTTAATGAAGAAAAAAGTTATAAAGCTAGAGAGTGGCTCTGCTGAAAGTCGAACTGAAGTCTGTTCAATGCCAAAGCTAATGTTCTTTTACAGTTATAATAAATTGCTCCTAAGTAAGGCAAATGAGAAAAGGATACAACTGTATATGTCATAAATTACAAAGATAACAGAAGGGAATTCAGAAGGATTTTTTAATGGTCTTGTTTCAGAATGTAAGGTTCATTTTTGCCTTGTATTGTATTGCATTGTATTGTATTGCAATACATTGTATTGTATTGCAATACATTGTATTGTATTGCAATACCAGGTGACAGTATTATACCTTGATCACATGAGCCAATCAACAAGCCTTGTTTCATCACTTTAAACTCAGTTCATTGGTATGTTATGATTGCTATGATTACCCCTTCCAGTCATCTTTAATCACCATATTTCCATCATTTCTATCAATGTTCAGTGTGTGCTCTGTATCTATGAGTCTGTTTCTTAGATTCCAGATATAAGTGAAATTATATTGTATTGTATTTGTCATTCTCTGACTTATTTCACTTAGCATAACACCCACTAGGTCCATCTATGCTGTTGCTGTCAAAATATTGCTAAGAGAGATATCAGAGATTTTACTGCCTATCTTTTCTTCTAGGAGTGTTTCAGTATCATTCTGACTCTTCTGTCACTCAATTCATATCCAATCCCTTTGCCTCATATTGTGTATTCACTTTTTTATGTACACCTCTGAAATAATCATCCACTGACTTGCATATTTCCTCTTTTATCTTCCTTGGAAGATGTCTCTTATAAGCCTTGGTTCCATTCTCTTTGAAACAGTCCTTCCATTGAATTACCTAGCCTCACTGATTTTCCATTTTCTATAGACTTCTTTGTGACTTTCAGGGTAGGAGAAAATATATTTCACTTAAGAAAGGAAGCGTATTTTTACTTCTTTTGTTCTCCCTCAGTACCTAGTAAAATACCTGGCCCCAAGTAGGAATTTGACAGATGTATGTGGTTTACTAGTTTCCTTCTCCCATTATTTCTCCTCATCATCATTTGTCCCTTTCTTTTGTCATCCATTCAACCATTTATTCATTCAGTCATTGAACACTCACTAAGCTTCATGCTCATGCAGAAGCTGAGAATACTAGTATAACCGTTCTTTCGAGTGGCTTACTAGCAAGAAAAGGAAGTATCTCCAAAGTGAGAGCTTTGGGAATTAAAATTTTCAGTGCAGAAAGCATTTATTGGGCACTGACTGTAACACAGACACCTCACCAGGCACTGGATTTCAGTGAAAAAGATGGACACAGCCCTGGTGGAACTCCCAACCTAGCAATTAATTAGATAAGTAATTCCAGAAGCCATGAAGCTTACACAAGGGAGAATGCGACAGCATAATGAAAATGTTTTTATCCTGTCTGAGTTGGGAGGTGTCTCTTCAAGTTTCTTTTGTATTTAATCTGAAGTTTAAAAATCGGGTGTTTGACAGGTGAAGATTTGACTTTGGGTGGTGGAAACACAGTGCAATATACAGATCTTTAACATAGTAACCAACACCTGAAACCTATATGTTTATGTTGACCAATGTCACCCCAAGCAATCAAACAAACAAACAAACAAACAAATAAAAATTGGGTGTAACAGAGCTAAGCATGATGTATGTGAGGAAGAGGATGTTCCCATTAGAGTAGACAGAAGGGAGTATGTGGATTGATTTAGTGTGTTAATGAAGTCCATGGAATAAAAATTTTCTTTCTCCTTCAAACCTTCAAAAGGTGCACTCTAGGTCTTGATGATAGAAAGCAGAGTTAATTATGTTGGTTCTTCTCGCTATTTGTGTTCTTCTTCCCAGTTAATGATATACTTTTGAAGCTACAACCCTAAAATTTATATGATCAAGATTCTAAACAACCTTCTATTGTAATGGGAGAGGAATGAGCAGAAAATCCCACCCCAGATTAGTAAACCTTAGCTTCTTACTGTGACATTGTGGCCCTTCGCATCAGTTTAAGGAAATAACCATCTTGATTGGCAGGGTTGATAGCTTATATTTCACTGTTTTGTAAATTGCTCATTATAAAAATCTCTTTCTTCAAGTCACACTAAAGACTTCAACTAATATTATAATTGAATTACTTGGTTTTTTATCTCTGATTAAGACATTGTAAATGAACAGGAGGTTTAAGTAAATGAAGAGGCATGAAAAGTGTTAGCAATTCTTCAGAGAGTTAGGAAAATCCTCTCCCCCCATTTCCACTATGTCAAGATTGAAATTCTGAGTTAACTTCAGCATGGCTCGGTATCGGGACTTGAAAATATCTTGATTCTTGTATTCCTAATTCTGCTCCAGAGAAGTCCTTGGATAAGATACGCAAAATCAGAGGGGAGCTGTCACTGGGGATTACATAAATGGAGGATATTTAAATTTGCAAAACATTATTGAGAAATATGAGACATGTCAGCCATCTCCTGTGCTAACATTTTTTCAAGTGAATTATTTTGTAGATGTTCAAAGTGGAAGCATACTGGAAAGAAAAAAGATAGGAGGAACCAAATTATTTATAATTATGTATGTGTTGGCGGGATGGGGGCTGCCATCTGAGACACAAATGGATAACAAAGAATACATTATCTCTTTATAGATAGAACATGGCAATAATTGCATAGTTTCTGGCTTCAAAAAGTCATAATCTGTTAATTTGATGGATATCAAAAAACCATAATCTGTCAATCAGGTGTCAGAAGAAAGAGTGCCTCAGAGCTTTGAAGTGTGCTGTTTAGAATGTCGCTGATACCTTTATTTTCCTTCTGATAGTAACAGAGAGAAAGGATTCAAACATTCTCGGCATAGTTAGGAAGTAAATATTATTTTAGCTATCTTAACAATTTTGCAACTTAAAAGTGGCATTGGATCAGTATGCTGTATTTTAAAAAGTGTAAAAATCACCCTGCAGTGAATTAGAGGGAGATAATTTCATTCTAAGATTTTGTTGACATACCCATTGTATCATCGCTTTCTTGTTTTAAATTTGAACAGAACCTGAGATTATTTTTTCATAAATTCCTGTGAACTATCTTTTACTTCTATATACTATATGGATAAGTCCTTGAAACTTCCTGATGGGTAATGAAGAAAATGCTCTGGCCTATCAATGGGATGTCAAATTGATGGAAAGAAGACATAGAAAAACAGAGCTTTTCCAGAACTCAATAAGTTTGCCAGTAATAGTGAACAAAGACATCACCCTTCTCTGATAGGAAGAGAAGAATTAAATGCCATTGCCCCTTGATGTTACAAGACATATTTCAAAGTTAAATTATGGCTCACTATAATTACCTCAGTTTAAGATCCTCTTACAGATACTCTATAAATTTTTGGTTAAAATATTTCTGGATTCACCTTCTTGCTCACAACAACTATGGCAAAAGGAATATTGTGTTCCATTGTTGCCTTTCCTCCTGAGGTCCTGCTAAATTTCAAGCTGAAGAGAGAATTACCCTGCACATGTAGTTTAGCTTTTGTGACCTCTATCTTTAAGATAAACATCTACTTAAAAGCAGAAGGTAGGGAGGACATGAGTGTTCAGAAGCTAAGAGAAAAGGATATTGCTCTTCCTACAAAAATCTATTCTGAACTTTTAAGCAGAAGACTGGTTCTTCTCTTTCTCCCCAAGCACCAGCTTCCTTTGGGATTTGCCCAAACACACTCACCATGCTATTGCTGAAAAGATGAGGAAAAAGGGAAGGAGGTAAGATTTGTTAATACCCAATCTGTGTCTGGTAGTATTCTAGTTGCTTTGTATATGAACATTTATTTTATTTTCACAATGATCTCATCCATGTTCATGGTTTCAATTTTATCTACCTTACCTCCAATGACTCACCCTTCAGTTTAGTCGTCTCCAAGCTCCAGTGCTGTGTAACCCACTAGAATATCCCAGTTAACATCCTTCTTTCATGTCTCAAAGGCACCTGGACTCAGCATTTTCCAACCCAATACGCAGCCTTCACTCCCATACCTCGTGGCTTTCTATTGTTCCCTCCCTCAATCCACAGCATGACCCATCCAATTTCATTCTTCCCCCATTTTCAAATCTAAATCCTGCCTCCTAAGTGTATCAGGAATACGTTTATTGCTCTTCATCTCCATCACCAGCACTCTAATATGAGCTACCATTATTTTTTTTTGCCTTGATACCAACATGGCCACCCAGCTGGTCTCCCCATAATCACTCTTACCTTCCTTCTAACTCTTTTCCCCAGCCAGAGTGATCCTTTGAAAACTTTGATATGATGCATCTGATCATGCCACTCCTTTGCTTAAAATCCTTTAATGGTTTTTCATTGCTTTGGGATTTAAATTAAAAAAAAAAAATCCTTGACATGAGGTACAAGGCCTTGCACAGGATGAATTTACCTATACCAACTGCTCTAATCTCCTCTTACACCACTGTATACTTCAAACTACAGCCACACTGGTCTTTTTTTGGTTGCTGGGACCATCATGCTCCAAGGCCTTTATACCAACTGCTTTCTCTATTAAGAATCTACCCATAACCTATTACTGAGATTTCTTCCTAATTCAAACTCATCCTGAGGTCAGCTCTACTGCTAATCTAAGATCAGACATCCCTTTTATTATCTCTTGTAATGCCATATATCTCTCTTTCATAGACCAAGTAATAACCATCATTTCCATTTACTTATGGGGAATTTGTGATTAGTGTTTCTCTCCCTGAAACTCAAAGATATACAAGGGCAAGGACTTTAAAAATTATTATTGAAGGCCCACCACTGAGCAGAGCTTGGCACTTTAGATAACTATTATTAAACTAAAAGCCCAGTGCATGAAATTCATGCACTTGGGTGGGGGGGGAGAGTGGTCTCTCAGCCTGTCCTGCACCCTCTCCAAGTCCAGAAGCCCTCGAGGGATGTCTGACATCTTTAGCACTACCTAGGAGGCAGGAGTGGCTCCTGCCACTGCCACTGCACTCACTAACTGTGAGCCCAGCTTCTGGCTCAGCTGTGGGAGCACACTGACCACCAGGGGGCAACTCCTACATTGAACGTCTTCCCCCTGGTGGTCAATGCGTGTCATAGCAATGGTTGTTCTGCCATTTAGTTATTTTGCATAGTAGCCTTTTATTATATAGGATAACTAATAAATAATGACCTGAATTAATGGATGCATGGGTTAGATAGAATTAGACCCTTGTAACAAATTAGAAAATTAGAGCTCAGTCTAAGTGAGATCATAGAGGTATCAGAAGCAAGATTAGTTCCAGGGTCATAAAACTGAAAACTATATCTACAGTGGTGCTGACATTTTTTAAAAAGATCCTCTGATAACACTACAATAGCTATTTTCAGTTTGACACTCTACAATAGTTTTTTCCTTATGCACATGGAAGTTTTTGAGGGTAGGACCTAGACACTCTAGTTAGAACAATATATTTCATTCTCTGTTTTTCACTGTTTTGATGTTTTCAAAGTGTCCCAAGGAAGGCTTTCTTCAAGTGATCCTAGTGAACTTGGCTGCTGACCTTGCTCCCACACATTTGTCATCTCAGAATGATTGTTTTCTGCTTGGTCCCTATTGAAAAATTGGTTGCTAATATGATCCAGGAAATCTATAGTTGCATAATTTTAACAAGTCATGGTCAGAATAACAATAAGCACCGCATGGAAGTCTTGCATGAAAATTATTCATCTTCTGTCATCTTTGCCTTTTATATTGGCCTCCCTAAGTCCCCGCGTGAGCTATCCAACACCAAAACTTCTTTCCTATGAGAATGTTGTGACCAAACATATTTGTATTGGATGGGTGAGTGCATGGATGAGTGGGTGGATGTATAGATGGATAGGTGCTTTATATTTTTATCTCAATATAGTTTACAGGTCTAGGACCAACAAGAAGCAAGATAAATCTAGATTACATTTTTTTAGGTTGGTTTAAAATGCAATGCATGGTAGACAAAAAGATTCCCCCCCCCCCTTAGAACCTCTATTTTTACTTACATAGTTGTTCCAGTTGTACTTTTAACAAGGTGTGAGAATTTCCTGTTTACTTATCTGCTTTTAATCTAGAACGTTCACTCCTCAAGGGCAAGGATGGGGCTGTTTATCTTCTTATCCCTGAAGACTTGCATAATTCTGGCTGGTCCTAGATACTCAATATTTTCTTGAATGAAACATACCCTTCTCATGATGACAATGAAGCATGTTGGAAGCATAAGCTACTGATTAGGAGGGTAAATCTCTGTTTTGCCTTATTGAGAAATATTTGAATCCTCTTGGTGAAGTCAAGGGCATGGCTATTTCTGTGCAGTAGTCAGCCCCGCCTGTCCTTGGGGAGTAGAGAGTTTAAAGAGTGCGTGCAGTCTTCTCCAGGAAGATGTGCACCACTCTCTGAGGAATTCATATCTTAGGAAAGGAGAGTCTATTATTCACAACAAATATTTATAAAACAAATCAACTCTCCATCATTCTAGATTTAATCTGCACTCACCCCAGAAAGCAAATCCTAATATAAGGGATTGTTTGATTCCAAGAAACAGGATGGGCAAAATAAGACAGGGAAGGAGGGGCAACTCACTCAAAGGGGACAGATACAGGATGGCAACCAATATTGACAACCAAGACACTCCTTCAGGACCCTAAGAGAAGAACCAGAGAAAGTACCTCAAAAATGTTGATCTCTAGGAAAGTTTCCATCCCCATTGGTCAAGCTTGCCCATGGGTGTCAACTTCCTATCACCCTTAGGCTGTGCAGACATGGTTGACCCTGCGGTTCCCCTGGGCATTCCATTGCAAGGTGTCTGAGAAACCCCAGGGCAGAATGCAGGAATGGGAGGTACAGCTAAACCCATGTGTTGGCTGTGAGCCATATGCTGGGAAGCATATGAACCAAGGTGCAAGAAGTGTCCAGCACAGCCTACTAGTTTAGATAGGGACTTCAATGGCCATATATGAGGTTCCACATCCTCCTAGAATGGGCTTATGAGCCTAGAAGGTTAAGGCCTGGTAGGATGCTAGAGGGGAGGCAATGAGACAGAAAATAGTCCTGTGCATAAGGTTAACATAATATAGTGAATATAAACTCAGGCTCTTGCATCAAATACTCCTGGTTTTGAATTCACCTCTGCTGCTTCCCAGCATGAACTTGAGAACATTGTTTAGCCTGTCTCAGTTATAAGTGCATCATAAGAAAAATGGGGTCACTAATGACAAACTCGTATTATTCAAGTTTTGGGTCTTTTATAGGTAAGAATGTATTCATATATTATCCTAATAACTGGAAAGAATAATACTATATTTGAACCAATTTTAAAAATGAATCTGTAACAGATTTATAACAGATATTTCAAAAGGAACCATACCACACGGCCCGTGTGTCTCAGTGGTTGAGCATCAACCTATGAACCAGGAGGTCACAATTCAATTCCTAATTAGGGCACATGCCTGGGTTGTGGGCTCTATCCCCAGTAGGGAGCATGCAGGAGCAGCCAATGAATAATTCTCTCTCATTAATGTCTCTCTCTCTCTCTCTCTCTCTCTCTCTCTCTCTCTCTCTTTCTCTTTCTCTCTCCTTACTCTCTCTTTCTCTCTTTCTCTCCCTTCCTCTCTCTCAAAAATCAATAGACATATTTTTTTTAAAAAGGCCATACCATTCATGGTGGCCTTCTTGCTAGTGATAAAGAAGAGGTAAGCACGGGAGTAAAGAGTGCCCCAGGGGTCTTGTTGGAATGGAGGGCACAGGATCTATGGAAACTTGCTTCTTTCCACATTCCCTACTGGGAAAGAACATTGGTGCTAGTGTACTTCCAGCCCTAGCTGTCACTGGCTCAGCATCTAGGAAAAGTCTGGGCCAACAGACTGGACTCAGATAATGCCATGAAAAGCTGTTAAAGACCGGCAGAGAGGAATTCGATGCTAAGGAGAATGTGGGTTAACATAGTGGCTGACATTTATTGGGCCCTGTTCTGAGAACTTTCTGCTTATTGTCTGTTTGTCATATATTGTCTAGACAGGTAATTCAAATTTTACACCTCATGAATCTGAGGCTTGGAGGGATTAAGTAATTACAGGTTACATGCTGAGAGGTTCAGAGTGGAGAACTGAACCTTCGGAAATGTGATTCCAGATCCCACATTCATAATTGGCCTATTGCAATGCCTTCTAGCAATTGCTGTCTGGTTCACATCTGGTCTGGGAATGGGGATAATACACAGGGGGTTCAGAATATTTCTCAGTCCCAAAGTTATGAATAGGCATCATGAAATGTGCTTCAGTGATTGAGTAAAATATTGATGAGTTACTCTATCATTGATCATTATTATAATAGTCAGGGCCCCAGCAGGAAAGACAGGCACACTAACTGGAATAACTTGAAGAAAATTAAATAGATTATTTAGAAAGATGTGAGATTTGGGAAAAACTAATGGAGGGTAATGCAGTTCTTGAGAGCTATAAGCAACAGGAAGCTGTTACTTCGTTTAGGCCTGAAAGTGGCAAGAGAGAGAGGAGCCAACAGAACTTGGAGAGAAGCTTAGTGGAGAGGACCCTTTGATAGCAGCCCTAGCCTTTGTAGAGGGACACATTCATTTTCCCAAGAATAGAGCATCCCTGGTCTTTGTAGAGGGACACACTCACTTTCCCAAGACCATACAGGCAAGGAGCTAGAGAAAAAAATACCTGAACCATGCTTGTTTTTATCTGGTAGCTTTTCATTAATTTCCATTAACTAAACCTAACAGGGAGCTAGGGAGGAGAGCTAGAGAAGAAAGCAGCTCACAAAGACCAACATCTTAGAGCACAAATGAAGATGGAGAGGAATGATAGTTGATCTGGTATGGCAAACAGGGTACACCCAGTCCTGTTGTCAGTCTGCAAAGATATGTTCTTGGGGCCCTTCTGTGATGTCCAAAAATTGAGAGAGAGTACAGTCCTTACAATGGAACATTATGCAACCAGAAAAAGACTGAACTACTGATACATGCAACAACATGGACATTGATGGCATGATGCTAAGGGAAAGAAGCCAGACACAAAGGGCCACATAATGTAGATTCCACTTATAAAAGTGTCCAGAACAGTCAAATCTAGAGAGACAGAGAGTACATTGGAGATAGCCAGTGCACAGAGAGTGACGACTAATGGGTACAGGATTTTTTGGGAAGAGTGATGAAAATGTTCTGGAACTAGATAGTGGTGATGGTTGTTTAACACCACCCTGTTAAATATCACGAATGATAAATTGTGTGTTATATGTAGTGCCAGGGAATTATCCACTCCCAGGAGCCCAGCCAAGCAAGGGCAGGAGTCAGTAAACACCAGCCTCTATGGCCTCCAGGTGAGAGTACAGGGAAGTTATGCTCCTCACTTGCCCCTGAAGGCCCCAGCAGGCTTGGTCTCCAGTTGCCTATAGTGGTTAACTGAGGGCAACAACACTTTACTCTACTTTTCCCTCCTTGTCTCACATCCCCCCTCACCTACTGATTCTTTCTGCACCCCCTAAAGCAAGCCTGTGTCTGGGGATTTATATCAACTTTAAAATAATAATAGATAACATGTATTGAATTCTTATTATTAAAATACTAGATGCCCAGTGAATGAAATTCGTGCATGGGGGGGCAGGTTGTCCCTCAGCCCAGCCTGCACCCTTTCCAATCTGGGACCCCTCTAGGGATGTCTGACTGCCCATCTAGGCCTGATCCCACTGGGCAGTCAGACATTCCTCTCACAATTCAGGACTGCTAGCTCCCAACTGCTCGCCTGCCTGCCTGCCTGATTGCCCCTAACTGCTTCTGCCTGCCAGCCTGCTCACCCCCTAACCACACCCCTGCCAGCCTGATCGACGTCTAACTGTTCCCTAGCTGGCCCAATTGCCCCTAACTGCCCTCCCCTGCCAACATGGTTGCCCCTAACTGTACTCCCCTGCAGGCCTGGTTGCCCCTAACTGCCCTTATCTGCTGGCCTAGTTGCCCACAACTGCCCTCCCTGTAGACCTTGTTTTTATCTGCTCTCCCCTGCTGACCTGGTCTCCCCCAACTGCCCTCCCCTGCCAGCCATCTTGTGGCAGCCATCTTGTGTCCACATGGGAGTGGCCATATTGTGTATTGGAGTGATGGTCAATTTGCATATTACTTCTTTATTATATAGGATTATTATATAGTATGTAGGAGAGGAGACTGGCTTATGTTCATTTTGCCTCTCCTAGTCCCATGATAAAGCTGTCTTCATGTATCTGGCAAATAACTATCACTGGTTCTTAAAGCTATAATAATGAAAGTGTAATATGCAAATTGACTGAATGGCCAAACAGCAGAACAACCATCCGGACATCCTTCTGGACAACCTTCTGGGTGAATCTGGGGCTGCAAAGGCCTACTCGTATGGATTTCATGCATAAGGCCTCTAGTATTCCTATAAGCAGAATCCCCTAGGGAGAGTGTCAGAAGTGCAGATTCTCAGACATGGACATGCTGATTCAGTAAGTCTGGTTTTGGGGCCTTGGTATGTGCATTTATTGAGCTCTCAGGTTATTTTTTTTTTTAAGATTTTCAATTGACTTTTTGAGAGAGGGAGAGAGAGAGAGTAACATTGATGTGATAACAAAATATCAATCAGCTGCCTCTTGCACATCCCCTACCAGGGATTGAGCCTACAACCTGGGCATGTACCCTGACCGGAATTGAACCTGCAGCCTGTCAGTACATGGGGTGACACTCAAGCAACTGATCCACACCAGCCAGACGTCTCAGGTTATTCTTATGCAGAATAAAATAGGGGTAGTGTCCACTGAGAAACTGGACTGTGGGATCATGAGAACTGAGATGGGAGGCCACTTAATGCAGGCATTCATGAGTACCTGCCCATGTAGTATTATTTCTGCAAGTGTGATCCCCCAAATTCTTTAGGGTATTTTCTCTTAAACTGATAGAATCTTCATCCAAGTTAATTTCAGTATTTAATAGTCATTAAGTAAAGAGAGAGTGAAATATCTACCCTATTTAATTACATTAAGCATGCTTCTGGCAATATTTGCCCCTTTGGAAATTCAAATAGGAAGTCTCCAAGGATCAAGGTTGTATTCTTGGAGGTGGACACAAAGTAATTGAGCTTAGCTAATGGATATAATTAATTAAGAAATGGATGTGCTCACTTCTAAGAAAAATACTGCAAGGATCTCCCAGAAGGCTTAGCCTTCTGCTCTTGTTATTTTCAGAAGTCAGTGACATCTAGAGATTCCAGTGTTTCCTCTGAATCATGGCCCCACCACACTTAGGAATTGAGAGGGCAGAAAACAAACAGTCCCTGCCCACAGCTCAATCCAACCCCAAGAGCATCTGGGTTCTACCTGTAGGAAATAGTGCCTAGTTTGACCTGAGGTTCAAGTCCCAGCTCTCTACTTATTAGTTCTCTGCACTTAGCCAAGTTATTTTACTTCCATGGGGCCTAGTGTTCTTACCTTAGAACCAGGAGTTGTAATGGTAATAACAGAAATGAATACTAGTGAACCACCACCATGCAGGAAAACAGGCTGCGAATCAGAAGATGCTGCCCTGGCGTGGTCTTGCTAAACTTTCTGTCAACTCTGGATCTTGCTTATTTTTTTGCATCTGTATCACTTATTTGACCCTTTCTGCCCAAGTTTGAATGTCATGAGCCTAGCATACTGACCTCATCTTTCTAGCTTGTCTGCATGCCAGTTTCCTTCCTGTCTCTTTCTGATTCTACGTGTTTTCTCGATCTTTGCTATTATACCTGGCTTACTGGGTCCATTCTTGGTGCTTCCAAGTGGCAGTGCCATGAATCTTTCAGCCCAATCCTATTTTTTATCACCCCAATGATAGGGAACAACAACCCAGTGGTAAGAGATTGCATTCAGACCCTCTACCTACCTACCTCTTCCCTAGTTGTATTGCATGAGGATAGGGCAGAACAAGAAGTCAAGCCCACAAATATGATTGGACCAGAAGGACCAGAAGCTCTCAGGGGGCAGGAAAATAAGAGGCCAAGTCATAGAGGTCATAGGCAAGGCATATGAGCAATCATGGATTGAAGATGCATCCATCACATGGTCAAAACCACATTTGTCTTTTCACCAGGTATCCACACCATCTAGCTCATCAATAATTGTGGAATGAGAGAAGCTGAGACCCAAGCTAAGGAGGCAGGGAGTTGATGTGGATGCTGTTTCTGCTTTCTGGTTGATTTTACCTTACATGATATTAGGATATGATAAAATAAGTCTTTTATTTTCTGTATTGATGAAAAATGTGCTTTTTATTCCTTTACATAAGTAATAGAATCATAGCACATTTATCTTTGACTTTTCAATCTCCTTTTACTAAGTCCCCTCTAGGAAGTTGGGTATGAAATATCTTCTGTCTTATCTATCCTTTTCCTAAGACTTTATATTGCAGCAATTAAAACCATCAATAAAGAGTTAATGAATAGCTGAGGTCAATGTGGTAAGACTGAGGAGAAGTCTCAGGGGGGAGATGACCTCAGGTCTATTTGGAGGAAATGGCCTAATAATAGGGGAAATGCCCAGGTTTTGATACCTACAGACATCTCTTGGTGTCAGGGATTAGAAGGCAGGCTGACAGAGTACAGGTCCAGGATTCAGAACAAAAAGCTGACAGTGGCATCTGATATAGGTGTTCCTGCTGCTTATCTCATTCGGGCCAGATATAAATGTCACTAGATCTTCAGTCCCTTAGTAATAATCATGTGTCTCTATCTGGTGTAACAGCTAGTTTTCCTTGTGTGAGTCAGCTGTCACTTATAGACTGCCTCAATCTCGGTGCTGAGTAAGATCTGAAACTCAAAACTCATTAGGAAAGTGTGGTGCCGTTATTGATGATGTCTGTCATGGGCATGGGTATAGAGTTGGGTCACACGTGCCACACACTTACCATCTCAGTTTACTTTACAGTGAAGCCAAGAACTATCTTAATAAGCAAGGACTTTTCCCAAAATATTTCTTTGAGATGCTAGGTCCCATCTGGAGTCTACACTAATGCTATAGAACAGGACTGTTTACAATTGCTTTTTACCCCCTTTCCAGATGATTGATTGCTTTGACATAAAAGGCCAAATGCATCATTTTGGGGATTATCCTCTGTAAACATGACTTAAACTCTGAGTCAGACCTCAGCCTTGGACCAAAGTTCTGCTTTTCTAAGGCTACAGGCCCCTTCTGAGAGTTGAGGAGGAGACGGCTATAAGACAAATAATTTGTGTATTCTTAAAGAAAACAAACACGTTAAAAAGTTGCTTGAAAATTATTAAATTCAACTGCTTATCATGTAATATTTGGGAGTGTGGCAAATTTAGCCAAGCTAAGCAAAAGTTAAGGCAAAAGGTATATCACCCACCACAGAGCAACACATGTTTTGTGTATTTGGCCAGTAAACTTATAAGTAATTCAGAGCACAGCCGTTGACAGGTAAGGCATATTTTGGAGAAATGATTCAATGAGAGGAAGAAAAGGTTCAGTTTTTTGGAAAGATCATGAAATCATGTCCATGATATAAAAAGTGACATCTGGGTCAAAAAGTACTAGTTGTTGACAAAGATGTGTTTGTGCATGTACGTACGTGTGTGTGTGTATGTGTGTGTGTGTGTGTGTAACAAGATGTATAACAAGATGAAAGTGGTATCAGATCAGGTTTACTGGTCTATGTAAGATGAAGAAATCATTTGCAATAGAATTGCTTGCCATTCTGATCTCAGCATATCAAAACTCTGGATCCCAAAACGGTGGCCCAGGGGGACCTCTCCTAGCTGGCCATCTTTGGGGTGGGAGCAGAGCTAGGCAAATCCTCTTGGACACAGACATGCTTGGGATTGGATTGACATGATGTGTTCACCTGTTAATTGTAACACTGCAGCATTGCAAAGAGGAATTTAGGTCCTCAGTGGTCAGACCTGTATGATAGCAATGATCCATGACTGAAGTGAGACCAGTGTTTGTGACTTCCCCTTTATGTGAAGCTGGGCATAACTGGGCTTCTGCCTGGAATCTCTACAGTTCATAACCCTGGCCAGTTGTGTGGCTCTTGCCTCATGTGGACAAGTCAAGGGGTCTTCTTGCTCAACACTGTATGACCTGTCAGTAACTGCTGTCTCTGGCTGTGTCCTGGATGCCCTGCTGGGAACAGGTTTTTTGCCCCCACCCCTCAAACCAAGCACCTAAATACACCAGGATCCTAAGTGAAGGCAAACCCTCTAAATCTTTCTTTTTAATATATTTTTTAAAAAATATATTTTTATTGATTTCAGAGGGAGGAAGGGAGAAGGAGAGAGAGATTGAAACATCATTGATGAGAGAGAATCATTGATTGGCTGCCTCCTGCACACCCCCCACTGGGGACCAAGCCTGCAACCTGGACATGCCCGCCACCTGCAACCTGGGCATGTGCCCTTGACCAGAATCGAACCCGGGACCTCTCAGTTCACAGGCTGACGCTCTACCCATTGAGCTAAACCGGATAGGGTCCTCTAAATCTTTCTGAGCCTCAGCGTTCTCTCCGGTAAAAAGAGGCCGCGATCACAGGAAAGTTGGTGAACTAAATCAAATAGTGACTATTGCAAGTCCAGAACTGGCCATTATTATTATTCAAGACCCTGAAATCCATTAAAGCAGTTTCTGTGGTTGCATTTCCTGAGAGTGGCATCCAATGGGGACTCACTAATATTTATTGATTAAAACACTAACTATGACAACATAGTTTAAAGACTAATAATCAAAACATCAATCATTAGATGCCATGTCTTGTAAACCATTTGGGGATGTTTCTGTTCGTGTCTGTAAAAGGAAGTAAGGTTCCAAGAATGATGCAAGTGAGTAGTCTTCAGTTATCCACTTCATTTTTAATGTGTTTACAATGTGTGGTAATTAAACACCAAGCATCGAGCCCAGCCGGCGTGGCTTAGTAGTTAAATGTTGACCTATGAACCAAGAGCTCATAGTTTGTTCAATTCCAGGTCAGGGCACATGCCTGGGTTTCAGGCTTGATCCCTGGTGGGGGCCATGCAGGAGGCAGCTGATGAATGATTCTCTCTCATCATTAATGTTTCTATTTCTCTTCCCCTCTCCCTTCCTCTCTGAAATCAATAGAAATATATTTTTAAAAAACAAGCAATGAAAGAAAGTAAAAGATTCGTTTGGTGGTTTGACGACCTGACAGGTGGACAACTGAAGGAAAAGGAACCAGGGTGACCACATAGCCAATTGTTTGTGCCCAGATGGAAGAGAGAGAGGGCTCTGGCCCAGGCTCCCTGATGGTGGCCAGTACCCAAGAACACACAGAGTCAGACTCACTGGCAACCAGAGCCCTTGGTTTTTACCTTGCCAGGATCACATACTTCAGTTTAGAAATGCGGTCAGCCATCTTTCTCACCTGCTGGGCCTATGCATGGAACAATAATGTGCATAAAGTAATGAGAACATTCTTGAAGGTTTAATGTACTTATTCAGGCTTATTCCTCTAATTTGCCTGTGTCCAAACAATTTTTTCAAGGTAAAACCAGTATGTCAAACTGTCCAGCTAATATTACCTGGTACGTTTGAGAAAATATCTGAATTAGAGCTGGGACACTAAGTGAATTTTTCATCAGGTATAAATCACTGCTATTAAAAACTGTTGTTGGTAAACTATGCCATCCGTCCACTCTCTGCAAAGCTAATTTGATCAGTTTTGTCTATCAAGGGCTATCATTATGATAATCACTTTCGTAATTTCCTCTTGCATAGCATTGCTTACTTTGTTTTCAAAACCCCTCACAGGGGGGCAGATGACTCTTGGCAAATGACTCAGTCTCTGTCTTGGTTTGGGACAACTCCAAAGGGCCATTGAGATTAGAGTTCCATGTGGGAACTACAGAAGCTTCAGATGACATTCCATTGCAGGTTTGCTTATCCCTTGGCCCAACCCCACCTTTCTCACCTCCTTGTGGGGTATCTTTCAGAATGGTTCCCAAATCCTCCTGGATGCAGCTCTCTGTCTTAGAGCTGGTTTTCCTGATGGAGAGGGCCAGCAGGAATGACTGTCTGAGGTTATATCTTGATGGTTAACAGGCATAATAAAGAAAAAGTGCAAAACCCCATCGCAGAAAAGGGTCTGGGAATTCAGGGCACAGAAAGGAGAGCAGGGCAGTCAGAGTGAGTGATCAGCAGGCAGAGAGCCAAGACAAGCTTAGTGAGGGTTAGTGAGGCTGGAGAAGGCAGTTCCTGCAAGGAGGGGGTGGAGTTTATTCAGAGTGCAATGGGAAACAATCAGAGGGGTTTGACCAGGGATGTGACAATATTTGTTCTATTCTTTAAAAAGGGCTCCCTCGAGAAAGTGGATTTGTTGCCTGTATAATGGCCCCCAAGTATGTCCAGGTCCTAATCTCTGGAACCTATAAATGTTACCTTATATAGTAAAATGCAGAGATTATCCTGGATTGTTCCAATGGGCCCAGTGTAATAAGGGTCCATATAAGAGGGAAGCAGAAATCACAGTTAGAGAAGGGGATTCAATGATGAGCACAAGTTGGAGTGATGAGGCAATAAGCCAAGGACTGGGGGCAGTTTCTAGAAGATGCAATAAGAAAAGAAATAAATTCTCCCCTCAAGATTCCAGAAGTAACCAGCTCTGCCAATGCCCTGATTTTATGAGACTCATTTAGGACTTCTGACCTTCAGAACTGTAAGAAAATAATTGGTGCTGTTTTAAGTTCACAGTAATTTGTTACAGCCACATGACAAAGGAATACAAGGGGTCAAGCAGGAGGTAGAAGATGAGTCCAGGTGGGCATAATGATGGAGGGTCGAAGCAGATGGTGGCAGAGGCTAGATGTCATCATGAGGTGCAATGAGAGGGCTGATGCAATTAAAGACCCAGACAGAGCAGAACTCACATTACAGCTCCACCATCCCCTAGTAAGTTTGGGAAATGCTATAGGCTTAGGTTTCTCCTTTGTAAAATGGTGATGGTACTTACCTCATGGGGGTGTTATGTCACTTGAATTAGATAAATTGCATCAACAATTTAGCAAAGATCTGACACTGTGCATTCCTTTGCCTCCTCTCAGAACACTCAAGAGGGCCCATCTCCTCTGCCCTCTTCTTTCAACTCCCCATCAGGAGCTCAAATGAGGAAAGGTAACCACCATCAGCTTCTGAAACCCCCTCTCTCCTCCTCTTTCTCTAAAAGAATCAATGGAAAAAAATATCCTCAGCTGAGGATCAACAAAAACAAAACCAAACCCCCACAAAAAAAGTGCATTGTTTTTAGCCTTTTAGTTTGTGGTAATTTGTAATTCAGCAGCAGATGATTAATACATACATGAAATCATGCCTTGAGTATTATTTGAGAACCTGCTGGCAAAATCCTTATACATAATCACACAAGTGTGTAGGACATTCCAGTCATTTCTTTGCTGAAAGAAACATTCTTTGTCTCTGGAAGGCCTCTGCCAGGCTTATGATGCGTGAAGACTGTAGACAAGCTCTAAACATTTAGACATTGACCCCTGACATCAATTGTCAGGTGTAATGGGATGCACATCTTCCTGCACTGAGTGCTCTGCAAAAATGTCCAAGTAGATAATTATATAAACATACCAATATGCAGGCCCACATAAAAAAAGATCTGTGCTATCAATTCTTCATTAATGTGCACTGCTGTGTATACTAGCATGTGTTAAAAGGCATAATTACATTCCAATATGTATTTGAGTTATTGACTCTAGGCATATTTTTTGGAAGGACAGGAGTAGGAAAAGTCCTTTGTTTTGTGTTATTGATCTGAGGTGCTGTCAGTGTCATAAAACCCCCAGTAAAATTCCAGTAACTAGATTCTGCCATCCCTTGATAATTTTATTACTCTCTTGGTTTAATCTCCTTATCTTTGACTTCATGGGATACACCAAGGTACAGTGAAGACCTGGATTAAATTGTTGTCATTTATTTACTAAATGTATGACCTTGAGCAAATAATTTAAATAAACTGAATTTTAATGTCCACACATGGATAAAACTAAAACATACACTTATACAATATAATCACAGAAGTTCAGTGACTGGCACTTAGTAGGTGCTCAATAATGCTTCCCCTCAATAATTTATTCACAAGCACACAGAAATATTTATGCTGAAAAATTTACTTGACAACCAGCAGTTATGGCTACTTTTATAGAAAATGTGTGTATCTTATAATAAAAAATAGTATTTGGCTCCAAGCAGATGAGCTTTAACAGAGTTATTTGAGCTATTTATAATAAAATGTGACAGGCAGACTTTGGGATGTCTCCGCCCCAAGGTTTTGTTTTGTTTTGTTTTGTTTTTGTTTTCTTTGGTTTTTTGTTTGTTTTTTTTGACTTCTCACTATCATTGTCACATTCAGCACTTTTTTCTATGTCAGTGTGATAGACAATATTCATACTCTTCTTGGGTAATTGCATTTTTAGCTGAATCAATGCCTTGAAGGCATGAGAAGGAGGCTATTTTATCTCAACTTTATTTATCTTATGATTATATTAAGACTATTAAACTGAATTGTCCCTCCTTCCTCTCCTCCTAGGCCCATTCCCAAACATCTTCTCAGACATCTCTCAATACTCAGCCCTTTGTAAATTTTCGCAGTGCCATGCCTCACATTTCCCAAATATTTACCTTCTCTGGCAGAATTCCAAATTTTAAATAAGAGTCTGAGGAATGAGAGGACAACTAGTATGATTCATTCACTCATTCATTCAAGCGCATTCTTTGGGACTTTATAGTAGGAGGATACATGAGGGAGGAAGGATACCAGTATCTCTGTGTACCATATACAGGGGATACAGCTGTGATAAGTTCAGAAAGTTGAAGTTCCTATGAAGAAGGGTTCTCAGGTATTCTTTATGAGAATAATAAATGCTTAAAAGTGGCTAACCATGAAGGGAAGTTTCTCTCCATGGAGTCTGGAGGTGTTGGAGGAGTAAGTACCCCAAGGCAGAGGAAACAGCATGTCAAAGGCCAGAGAAGGTGTGGTGTGTTTTTGGAGCTAAAGGCAGTTCAGTGGGCAGGAGTCTGAAAGGTGGCACCGGCAGGCAGAGTCCAGACTCTGGGGGCCTGTGGACCTTGTTGCACATTCCAGCCTCCATACCTACGGAAATGGAGAGTCCGTGAAGTAAATAAGCAGGAAAGTAGCACTACTAGAAAAGGATTCACATTTTACCAAAAGCTCTGTGGTTGGAGGGTAGGGAATGGATTGGAGATGACCAGCTTGAATGTGGGACTGTTGCAATATTCAGGTCAGATGTGATGGAGGCTTGACCTAGCATGGCTGCAGTAGAAATGGATCAAGGTAGAAGGCATTTTTATTAGGAGGTAAAATCCACATGATACAGTGATGGATTGAATATGGAAGGTGCAGGAGAAATGGACATCAAGGGTAACATCTCAGTTTCTGGCTTGCCTTGCAGAATGGCTGATGTTCCTTGTCATTGAGCTGTTAGAATGCACTGGAAGAAACCCAGATATGAGGAGGGATGGTAGTTCCCTCTTATATTGGCTTTAGCTTTCTAGAGTGATTAGACTTTAGGAAACAAATGCTGAACCATATTTTAAATTTATTATTGAAAGTATTACAGATGTCCATCTTTTTCCTCATTGACTCCCTCGACCCTGTTTTTTGCTGTACCCTTGCAGAGACCTCAGTTAAAGAGCAAGCATTTCCCCAGCAGTCTATATCAAACATGCGACATCATCTATTACAGGTTATCCAAACAGTGACTGCCTTGGTCTGACAGAGGTCTCTGGTATACTTTTCCTCCTCCCTTGCTGCTGGAGAAGCTAGAGGAAGTATCTTCCTCTCTGGTTGCTGTAGGAATTCTGCCACTTTCTAAATGTGTGTTGGCAGCCTTCCCTTTCCTGTCACCTGTGTAATATCTCAACATCCTCATGCTTTTGGAAGTGATAGTTTAGTGTTTTGATCTTCTGAACCAATGAATTCAGGTTAACAGGCTTCCTCTCACAAGCCATATCAGACTGAGTGGTGTTAGTGGCTGTCCCTTAAGTGTATAGAAGATTCTGGAGCCATACCTAAGCTTAACAGACAAGAATTCTGGGGTTAATTGCCAGTGTCTGTCATGATCTCAAAATGGGAGAATGGTGTCATATAAGCCATTCGTTTTTGTTCCTTCTTCACTGCTTCCAAATTGCTAGTTCACCTCTTTAATCTACTGATCTATTAGATATCTACAATATCCTACACTTTTCTTCAGTATGTTGTTCTTTGGATATTTCTGTAATTCCCTCATATACACTATAAATTATATGACAACAAGGATCAATTTATTTGTTTCTAATTTTTGGTCTCCTCCTTAGCACTTGTGTGCCCAGAGGGGTTTAATAAATTATCTTTAATTCTACTTTCTACCATTTCCTCTCCCTTCAAGCTGTCTCTATATATCTCCCACTGATGGCAAGGTTAGCATGTGGCTCCTGAGTTGAATGGGAGAAACTTCATCTCTTGTCCCTCCCTTGGCTTTTGTGTTGTTGCTTCCAAAGCAGCTTTGGAGTTAGAGTCCAGTAAAGGAAAATATGGCAGTATTGTGGGGTTAGGTACCCTTTGACCAGACTCACTCAAGCCTCCTAGCTCTCTTTTCAGGGACAGGAAATGGCTGATCTACAGTCAAAACCCCTGTCTGAACCGTAAGAAGCATGATTGTTAAGTCATTGATTCTCCATCGAGTTGGAACAGCAGGAGATGTGAATATAGGGTGCAATGCTAACACTGCAGCCTGATGGAACTGAACTGAATAACTTTTGGATTTATAAGAGAGTACATTTAATTTTTAACAGATTATATACAAGATATTGAGTGACATTAAACACAGAGTTAAATCAACCATAACTCATTTAAAGCAGCCTTGCAGATAAAAATTCCAAATCTACTGGCCTGCCAAATATATTCTCTATCTACACACATTTGTCAGTTTCTTTCTACAACACTAAATCTTTCTAATGCTTCTCTGGGAGTTGCGTTTCTCCCCCTTCCCCACCTCAAGCCTGAAATAAAGGTGACATCTTCTCTTTCTGAAATAGATAGGATTGACAAGGGAAAACTCCTTGATTTGTGATTATTAATTTTTTGGTGATCACAGACCCTTTTGAGATTCCGATGAAATCTTTGGACTGCTTCTCATTCAGAAAAGAAATGGTGTAAACATTTGCAAATGCATTTTGCACACAATCTATTTGTTACATTTAAAATTGATTCCATTTACAATCACATCATAGAGTATAAAAATAATCTTTACTAAAAAGCAAGTGTTACTCTAAATTTTTCAGATAAAGATTTTTATTTAAAAATTATAAAATATAAATTATGAAAGTTAAACAAAAATTAAATCTAATTATGTTCAAAAGAAAAAATTAATGAGAACACTGTTGTAAAAATGTAAGAAACTTTACCACAAGGTCTTTGGCATGACAACTGGGATGTCATTTTCAACAACCAGTCAATTCTGCACCTTTGGTTTTGATGGCAACAAATGTGTAAACAGTCTAATATAGGTGGCAGCAACAAAAATCAGAACTCCCATGGATCACTTCACCAAAGAAATATAGGCTAGTGTCAAGAAAATTGGGTTATAAGATAATTCTCATTCTTTCATGATACCTTTGTTCTCAGGACATTTGGATCGGCTATGAATGAATGTTTTTAATCATTTGATGCTATCTGTATTAATTGTAATGGCATAAAAGTTACCCCAAATGCCAGTGGGTCCAAAATTATTTATTATCTCAGAAATAGTTTTAACTGGGTGATTCTGATTCAAAGTCTTTCATGATATTGCTGTCAAGATGTCAGCCAGGGCTGCAGTCTCATCTGAAGGCTTGACTACAACTAGAGGATCTACTTTTTAATTTTTTTTATTTTTACAAAAATTTATTCTTAAATGTACATCAGGATCTAAGATAACACTTCATTCTAGCTATAGGTGGCAAAAGATGTTATGACAGGGAATCCAGATTTTAAAACAAGAATGGAATTAAGGATCACCATTGCCCCACACAGAAGGAATAGTTTACTTTTTGCCAGATTTCTTAATTCCACCTGTGGCCAGGGGTTCCTTCCCCATAGCCTTTGCTTTTACCTCCTCGGGTTTCTTCTGCTCCTCTTTTTGCTTTTGCTTGAATTCCTTATCTCCTCCATCTCCTTGGCCTGTTTCTTGGATTGCTTCAGGGGCCTCTTCTTACCACCTTTGTGGCCAGACATTGCTCCTGCCACCCCTTCCCTAGACCCTGCCACCGGTGGCTCTGGAGGATCTACTTTCAAGATGGTGCCTTTACATGGCTATTGGCAGGAGGCCCCAGTTCCTTAACACATCAGCCTCTCCATAGGACTGCTAGAGTATTTAGACATGACAACAGTCTTTCCTTACAGTGACAGTTCTAATAGAGATAAAAGCAGGGCAGCAACCAGAATGGCTTTCATGTCCTAATCTTGGCTGTCACACACCATCACTTTTCTCACACTCTACTTAGTAAAAGCAAGTCACTAAGTCCTGCTCCATAATCGAAGAGAGAGGGATTACACTTCACCTCTTGAAGGAGAAGAGGCAAAGATTTTGTGGACTATTTTAAAGCCACCACTCCATGTCATTAAAGAAAGAATTGTACATTCATGTTTTAATTTTAAGGCAATTTGAGAAGAAGTTAACAATTAGAACAGTTCATCCATGTTTCAAGATACTGAAGATGAACACATCGCTCTGCAGAGAAAAAATGATTCTGGAAGATTGAAGCACTGGTAGATATGAGTTCTAATTCCAAGGCTAAGCCATTTCTACCATCATTAGTGTTCTCTGACAAGTGTGACTAGCCTGTGAATCTCAGGCATATGTTTATATTCAAAAGCAAAGATGGGAATTGATAGAGGTGGCTTAATCATAATGAGGACTGAGGCTAGAGCTGTTTTCTTGGGTGTCTTCTGCAGGTGGGGAGTGAAAAGGAAGAAAGTATAACATATCTTGCTGTGTAACAAAACCTCATTAGCATATGACAGGTAGCATTTATTCCCATGCATGTGGGTCAGCTGTCACCTAGGCTCTCCCTATCTTGGCTGGGTTTACTCACATGTTGGAGAGTCAGCTGACTATTTGCTGATCTATGTTGTCCTCAGCTGTGATGACTGAGGTGATTTGGCTTTGCCCCATGGCTCTCTCATCTTGTAGCATGTTTAGCTCTGGCGTGTTCTCAGAGTAATGGCAGAGGCACAAGAGAGCAAGTGCAATCCTATCAGTGATTTTCAAACCTGTTTGGCAAGCATTCCATTGGCCAAGCACTTTGTGGCTGAGGCCAGTAACAAAGTGGGAGGACACATGGTGCAGGGAGTGATGAAGAGCCAGGTCATTTTTTCCAACTACTACAGGAAGACAAAGAAATAGCCAGTTTTTCTTTTTTTTAAATGGGGATCCACAAACTCTTTTCTGTAAAGAGGGGCAGATAGTAAATATTTTAGGCTTTGCAGGTCACATATAGGCTCTGTTGTGTATTCTCCTCCTCCTTCTCATCTTGTCCCTCTTGCTCCTTCTCCTCCTTCTTCTTTTGCTAATCTTTTAAAATGTAAAAATGATTTTTAGCTTATAGGTTCTCTAGAATTGGACTGCAGGACAGACTTGACCATGGGCCATAGTTTTCCAACCCCTGGTTTAAGTGGGAAAAAGATCTTCATTCTGATAATAATTTATTATGCTCTATGTACAAAACACACTCACATCTGTTGTTTATTTGGTCCTTCCAAAACTCTGGTAGTTGAAGGTAGATGTTAGTAGTATCTTTGTTTTCATATAGGGAGAGACGTGAACTAATTTGGTAAACTGGAGTCTAGCTGCGGCAGGGGCTGGGAGAGCCATCTATGTGTACCCACGGTTATCCTGCCAAGAACACAGCTCATCTCCATGGCATCTGAGGTCTGCTAGTGTGAGGAGAGTATTCTTCTCCACCCTCCTGAGAACACACAATATGCAGGTGGGAGGGAAGCACGCCATGTAATCATGTTAATTTCCACCCAACACAGGCTGATTGTGAGGGTCAGGAGGTAAGGCAGTTGATTCCCAGGCACCGTTTCCCAGTATTCTCTTTCTTAGCATGACCACCTTTGCTGTATTTCTTACCTCTGACTTCAGAAAGGTTTTCGTTCTGCTAGAAATCATTTGGGAATGATGCTTTAAGGAATGTGTTTAAACAAGTCTTCATGTTGATTAAGGCATTTCTAAAAACCAAAATGTAATCAGTGTACACATTTTGATTTTTATGTTTAATCTACAAATAAAGCTGTTAGTGTTTTTCCTTCTACTATCCACGACTCTAAAAAATGTCATAGAACAAATATAACAAACTATTAAGATATTCTCTTTTGTCTATGCCAAGTGTCATTTAGCTGTTGGGAGAGGAATGTTCAATCTAGTTTTCATAAATAGTAATAATACAGCTTATGCAAGCCCATGTGGGTGGTACTAACTTGATGTCTCAACAGTCCTCTGAAAAAGGGAAATAAAATGATTCAGCCAATTAGTTGGTTAGGCACTTGCCTGCAAGTTGTCAAACAGAAAGCTTTGTTCATTTATCCCAAGTATTGTTAAGATTGGCTTAGTCTAGAAATTGGGTTACTTTAGAATTATGGCCCATGGAAGCATTTTGTAGGATTGCCCAAAGTATAATTTATGGATATTAGTCCTTCAGAATGCTGGAAAGTATTATGAAATCAAAGATACATTTGGCTAATCAAATTGGGGGATACCTAGGTTAAACAAACTTAAATTTGTTTTTTTATTTTT